>WURT03205377.1:0-27147 GCA_009936505.3 Holothuria glaberrima
ATGAAAGTGCAAATGGGCTGAAATCGACGTTCTTTTTGCTCTAGGGGGCTACCGCCCCAGACCCCCCTTGTAAGCCTATGTTTCCAGTCCATGCACCGTTAGTGTTTACAATTACTTTATAAATACACCTTCACACCGATGAAACAAATCAGCAAACTAGTAGTTTGTCTACCCCCCCCACTTTTGAAACTGTATCTGCCCCCCTGCTATCATTAAATCGTTAGTGTGAGTAGGGCTAACACAATGGTCAAATTGTGATTTCTACTTTTGTGGACTGCATGTTTAAGTGCTCTGCAGTAACATTTTGGAGTCATATGCTTCATTCTAATGGTCACATTTTCATAAATTCTCCAGAGGCTCTACATAGGCTGCACTCCCTGGACCCCAATGGAGTGTCCCTGTACCAGGGACACTACAGTAAATCCCCTGGGGCTTAACGCATACAGGGGAGGGCTGAGCGTCAATAAAATACATGCAATGACGCCCAGTCCTTCATTTTGGTGTGCCCCTTCAGCGGATTGCTTGGCCCTTGTCACAAGTGACAAAAAGGGAACATTCTCATTATCTTACGTTTCTTTCAACTATTTAAACAAGGCTTGCAGCCGCAAACTTATAAACTTAAGAGGAGCTTTGAATGACGGAGAAGATCTTGAAATATTTGAGAGGATTAGTGAGAGTCAGGTGGGCCACATATAATGTAGACGGAATTTTATCCCTTTGTTTAGGAAACGAGGGTAGGTAGGAGCAAGGGAGGGAACCTCACTTGGAGTTAGCCTGTCTTCGAGTAGGGAGTGCCGTACCGCTGAGGGTTCGTAGCCTCCACGAGTAGAAGGACCGTAGTGCTGGCCGCTGACGTAGCTACTGGCGTAATGACAGTACTGTTGAGGGTCACCTATTCCTCGTCATTGGACCAGGTTTAGTGCAGGAGACTAGCCTGTGAGAATTGACTGCACCCTAGGCAAATTTGGACAAACTGGGAATATCGCAAGGGGAGATACTAGTACGTAAAATCAGGGGATGTAAAGTGCAAGGCAACGTGGGAAAGTTAGGAAAATTAGGAGCCTCGTGATACTTGAAAGAAAATGTGGCGAGCGGGAAAGAAGTTTGAAAACATGTATAGAATGCAATTTAGGAGGGAAAGAAATCTGAACACTTATTTGGACCTGTCTTCCCGCAGGGTTCTGTTCTGTTCGGTTTAAATTTTCCGGTCGTACGTAGTGTGGGCCATTAACAACGAGACGGGAGCCGATGAGGAGGACCGTGGGTCTAATAAGCCGCACCATCGGAAAGATGCTATTTTTAATCAGTTGATAGAGTTAGCGGAGAAAGTCACTCGCTAGCAGATAGCCTATTATTTCCTAAGTAGTAATTCATATAAGTTATAAAGAGGCCTCTCATTAGTCCATGTTTATTTATGTATTTTATGTTAGTAATAAAGTAGTTAAGTTGAAGTATAGCCACAAAGAGTGTTTATATTTCATTACGAGTCGGGTTTTTACTCAGCAACCAAGCATCCTCTAGACAAAGGTGTGACATTCGTAGTCAGTCCATCAGTCAATGTGTCAGGGACAGCGGAGACGAGGTGGGGGGGGCTAGGGGGCTTAAGCCCCGCACTTTTTCTGCTGTGGGCATTTTGGGCCGCCTAAAATTGCTTTTATTGTATTGAACATATTGGGCCGCTTCGATGATTAGCCCCCGCACTTCAAAATTGGCTCCGCGGCCCCTGTGTGTAACAGCAAAAACTGAATGTCAATTATAGTTTTACATCTGAGGTTCATTGCAGAAAAAAATCACAGTGTCAGTGGCGTAGCTAGAAATTCATAACTGGGGGAGAAACTGTGCACGCGTAGCGTACACCGCGAGCGCGAAGCCCAACATGGGTGGGGTCCAGGGGCCCGCCTTAGGTCCCCTGGTGGGGTCCAGGGGCAAAGCCCCAGTGGGGGTCCAAGGGGCGAAGCCCCCGGAAGCTCCCGGGTTTAAGTATTTCAGAAGCCTCAGGAAAACTGTTTTGAACGGAACTTTTCCAGTGTAATTGTCACATCTGAGATTGGTGCTAGGCATTATTTTAAGTATGAGGCATTTATTTGCGTAGCTGTAGCTCGGTGTTTCAGTATTGCGAAGCGTGTACCCAGCGACAAGAATCTTTCTGGTTAATAGTAACCTCTGTACTGTTTAGCGCCATGCGTAGTCAGCAGGAACGTAAAGGCTGCCGTACAGCTATAGTTCAAGGTAAATAATCCACGTATTCGATTTTAGTTGTACTATAATTATTGTGTACCGGGTAAAGGAACTCCCGAGTACTTTTTGGTGTGATTCCGTGTGGTGCCCCATAATTTCTGGTGTAGAAAGAATATAGCTGAGGGGAGCGGTGCGAAGGACTGCAGCCTGACTTGTGTCGCCTGGAGAGACCTTGCGAGACGCCAGTGAAAGACCCGTATTCTCCCATTCAATGTTTCCTCTACTAACAACCACCAATTTGATGAGGCATATCTTGAGGCCCGA
Source organism: Holothuria glaberrima (assembly GCA_009936505.3). NCBI lineage: Eukaryota > Metazoa > Echinodermata > Holothuroidea > Aspidochirotida > Holothuriidae > Holothuria > Holothuria glaberrima. The sequence goes on from WURT03205377.1 coordinate 2,503, forward strand.
GTGACCATCGATACCGTCACCGAGGCATACTTCCCGTTGATTAATTGGAGTCGAGGTTATTACATACGTATCATCAATCCGGGTAGCTCGGAAGCTATATCCTCCTACCCGAGTTGACGATCCCAACCGGGGTTCCTCTGGGAAACAGTATTACCGGTATTTTGCATCTACTCGGGGTATATGTATACACGTAGTAGTAGAAGTAGTAGTAGTAGAAGTAGTAGTAGTAGTAGTAGTAGTAGTAGCAGTAGCAGTAGCAGTAGCAGTAGCAGTAGCAGTAGCAGTAGCAGTAGCAGTAGCAGTAGTAGCAGTAGTAGCAGTAGTAAGCGGGCATTAAAGCTAGTAAATTGAACTTTCATTGTTAGTGATCTGAATAGTATCAGAAGGGAAGCTACCAAGGGTCACTTCCCAGGAGAGAGAATATCATATTTAATTGCATATTATTTATCGTGGGTAAAAGAAATCACAGTGTATTAAGTAATTTAATAAGAGTCAGCAGGGTTATTGCCAACGTGGAAACGGCGTAACCAAAGTGCAAGTTCATGTTTCGTTATCCGTTTGGGTATAGTTAAAGCTCCCAAGGAGTATTGGGTTTTCCTGTACCATGATATATTGCGTGGTACATAATGTTTCTAGGGAGTCTTGTCGAGTAATCCCGTACAGGGTAGCCTGCATTGTCTGAGCTATTAGCAATCCTATATTATCTCAGGTGATACCCGGTGTCGCCCTGTATAGAGTAACTCAACTACTCCCTTGTGCACACAAGAAGTTGTTTGAATAGACATTATTATTATAGTATTGAATCATATATTAGACTGTATATTCAAAGACATTTCTCATTTCTTTTTTTTTTGTATTTACTATAGTGGTGACCCACTACACCACGGTCTCATTGTCAGGAAACACTTAGTTGTATTTTATAATTAAATAAGGTTTCATTTCAATTTGTCTCCCGTGTTTTTTTCTTGTTTGGTGATCCACGTCAGAGTTCTCCCTAGGCAATCACGCCACTTGTCATACCAGCCGTGACAGTAATGCTTTTGAGTTTTAGTACATTAAGTTTAACGTTTGAGGGTCAGGAAGCCATTTGGCTCATTGACGACCCTATGCCAGAGTGAGCGTGGATGAACATTAGACTTGTAAGAGGGGCTAGTTTGAGCACAAAGTAATTATTACTGATGTTCGTTCCTGCATTAAAGTTTTGCAAAAGCTGCGATGTGTTTTAAATGTAAAAAAGGCAGGGGCAAAGTTCTATAGTTATCCGCGACGACCAGAAATTGGCTTGGTTAATGATAATCAACTCTACATGGTTGTTTTTAAAGAACATACAAAGAGTACACATATTTTACTTACAAGCAGCCGTGCATGACTAGCCGTGACTAGATTTTGTTAGCTTGTGCTTTCGGAATTGTCAGCCCTGCATAATGGCTCAACCTATAATAAACAGAGAAATCTATTTCTCGTTGTGAAAAATACTTCCGCCGTCGACGCATAAACCTGATAAAGGTTGGAAACAGAAACCTGTTATAGCCTAAGAGTTTTACTAACCTGTTTAGATCGGGAAGTTTGACAATTTGAAATGCGTGGGAATTTACTAGAAACTGATAGAAATTTAAATGATAGGTCTAATCCGTCAGTGATATTTACTAGACATTTAACACATAACTTTCAATTTTTTTTTGGGGGGGGGGGGCGGGGGCTGGGGGATGTTCGGGGGAGCCTAGGCCCCCTGTGGCTACGTCACTGCACAATGTGTATTGTCCTAGATAAGATTAAAATTGTGAAATGTGGGTTCACTGTAGATATGCTGTTTCTGCGATCTCTGAACTATTTTTGGTATCATGATCTGCGTCAGTCGGTGCTCTGAGTGGAGGTTGCGGAGTTTGAGGTGAAGGCCTACCTGTAACAGAGGCATCTAACACTAAGTATACATTAGGCGCGTAGCCAGGATTGTGTCACAGGAGCCTGGGTTTTGAAGATGTGCCACAAGGGGAAGGGGTCTAACTCGGGGGAGGGTCCCCCCTTTTTAGGTCTCCAGATGCAAAATGCCGTTTGTGCCTTAAACGTAATGAAGTTTGTAGTAATCATGATTTTGCCATTATTTTTTTCAAGTTTGGGTCATGGGGGGGGGGTTCACCCCAAAGTATGCCCCTTGGCTATGCGTCGGGTGTACATGCAGTCCTTGAGTATGCAGTTCTTGTTACTCCACATATGTAACGATAGGGTGAAAATGAAACTGTGATCAATTCACTAAATAAAAGTCTGTGAAATTGTACTCGTACTCGTTATTACTTGTACTCGTGAGTTGTGTACTCGTATGTACTCGTACTTGTACTCCGGTAATTTGTACTCGTACTCGGTACTCGTACTCTTGCCCTTACAAAATTGTGTACTCGTACTCACCAGTGTCGTGTACTCGTACTCATACTCGTACTTTGGGCTATGTACTCGTATACCTGTACTCTCAATTTTGTTCTCCACTACAAGTCTGGCTCCAGTCTATTCGATGAATGGCTCTTGAGAATCATGTGACAATATATTTTTCACTGAATAGTTGGATTAACTTTTTGGACATCATGAAAGATACTTGGAAGAGAAATAAAATCAAATTTGTGAAATTTAGCTGTTATATTTCAAAGTAAGTTTGGGGCAACTGCCTATGCCCTTTAATCCGTAATTATGTGCGTATAATCAAACATTTTCTGTAAAGCCGACTTTTACCTCGTTTAATTTTCACCGTGTAGCTAGTGACAAATTGGTGCACATTTTTGCTAGAAAATTTGTTACACAATGTTAACATGTCACCCACAAATACAATGACCCCCTTCTGTTTTCAGGAAATCATCCCAAACAAACTAGGGTGTTACGATTTCTCAGAGATAGCCATCTTCCGGGAATCCGCTACAGAGTCTGCTTCGCAGGCTACCTCGCCGTTAGCTGTCGCGTGCAGCTAGCGCTCTGTACTGTGGTGATTGGGCTCGAGATAATTTATTTAGCCTAGTTCAACAGTAGCCCCCGCAGACTATATTGGCCTATTAATATTATTAATCGCTGCAGCTCGAAATAACGGAAAAGAACTTTCGTATCTCTTGAAGGAGGTATCACTTTGAAATCTGTGAAGCATTGTCAAAGCAGCTTTGGATACTAGGCTATCTTCTATACACACTGTCACTTGGGAAGTTGGTACTTGGTAGGCTGCTCAGGACAAGAAACCAAGTCGTCAGGCATACGGTATGCTACTTCAGTACAAGGACTAGTTACGCTATGTTGGACGATCGAATGGGTCGATTTTTGGAAATTCGAACTTAGTAGTTTTCTACATTCATATTTTTGGAAATCTCTGTTTTGGTTTAGGGCCTTCTGTAACCACACATATGAATACACACGCATTTCGCTTGTGTCATACTGTAGGCATTTCATGCTCCTCAGCTCTCACACACTTCACTATTTAGCCTAGGCTATTATTACACACATAACAGCTTCAATTGGACTTGCTTACTCAAAGTCAAAAAGGCCAAACTGAAGATCTCCGATACAATAATCCTCACAGCAAAGAATTTTTAAATTATTATGGGATGATTAAGGAGCATATTGGAAAGGCACCCTCGATAGAATTAAACATGATAAGGTTTTTATTCAACTTAAATAGGCCTATAGCATGGTGGCCCAGAGAATGACGCACCCAAGCATTACAAAGCCGATATTAAGAATAAAATAAATCCAAACACTCACCTGTTTGCCCTTTTACAAATATGTAGTAACTTAGGGATGCATTGCCAGGGCTATCAACTCTCACGTAATTAGCATTAGAGTCACGCTTTTCGGCAGAATCTCAAGCTCTCATAATGAAGCATCATTTCTCCCGCAATGTCTCAATATATCATATGGTGTAAAAAATTCGACTCGTTACGCAAACGATGTGTTTGGTGTCGGTAGAAGACCAGCTACCACGCTACCTGAGTTCCTTAGAACTCCCAACTGATCATAGTCTGCAGTAAGCTGACAGTAGTGCAGTATAATACAGTATAATTATTAATTAACCTTACCATCCTCGAGGTAGCTAGCTCCTTTCAACCCAAACGTTCTGTAAAAAATTGTCTGCGTCCACCACTACACTGCTCAACACTCGGACAAGGAGTTGTTGCTCTCACTCATCAGCCTCTACGGATCATAACTATGCGGCAGCGTGACCTCAGTTGCTGGGCCAACAGGCGAAAAGCGGTTATTACTCTGAAACACGTGTTAGCTCCTTTTCCAAACAGTTCATGGTGCAACTGAAACTACAATTCAAGAAGCGTATGTTCGACTGGGCTTTAACCTCCACCTCACTTTTTCCTAGCCTGCCCCCCAAGGAAAAAATGCGCTAAATTTTATACAGATATGCTAAGAATGTATCCTACAAGGTCTTTATCAGGCAATAATCAGGTAATAATTCTTTCCATAACTTCAAAAAACTTTGGCACGCTACGCGAGCTGTCATCTTCAGTTTTATCTAGCGGTGAAGCCCGCCATTTCAAACATATCGGATTTATTCAAGGTTAAAGGTTCCACAAATATTGTTCTCGTGTGAAGTCGTTATTATAGACAAACACGAAAATGCGTCACTGCAAAGTTGAAACGTCTTTCCCTGTCTTTCGGAAAATACCTTCTTCGGCCACACTATCGTGGCAAACATATTTTGTAACAGTTTTGTTGGGGAGCCTTAGTGGGTAAGATAAAGAATGTAATCCCCAATGACGACCATGCAGTTGGCTCATCAAATTCCTTGGTTTGCTCTGAAAAAGGGCAGATTCTCCTTTTTTTTAAACTTTTTAAACTTTTCTTAATGAAAACAAAAATATGAAATCTTTTTCAATAAAACCCCAATTTTCGGCGTGCTTCTCGCACCTTATATTTCGAGGTCAGCATTCATTACCGCCCTAAGATCGATGGCTTTTTAAAATCAAAATGGCAAGAACTGTGGGATTCCTTTCCCGAAAACAAATTGTACCGAGTTAAACCAACAGTCGGAACTGGGGGACATGGAATTCCCAGTAAACGGAGAGATGACTTAGTTCTGGCTAGGGCTTGCATCGGTCACACTTACCTTACCCATGCCTATTTACTTGAAAGACCATATTGTATACCCTGTGATTGTGCTGTCACCGTCAGTCACATTCTCGTTGACTGTTATGAATACTCCCATATTCACCAGAAGTACTACGCTTTGCCAGACCTGAAAACTTTATTTGAGCAGACAGATCCGTCCCTTATTTTGGGCTTTCTCAAGGAAAGTAAACTATAGAAATTTTTGACATGACTCCTGCATTTGCCTAAACCCTATAGTGGAATTTGACCCCACCTTTTTCTAGTGAATTGTATCCCAACATTGCACCTTTTTCTCTTCTACGGTAGATGACACTATATAACACAATTGTGTTGGTGTGTCGTAAAATCCCATCTAACTAACTAACTAACTCGAGGTCAGCATTCTGTCGGCAACCCATTGAATCTGTCTGTGCTAAGAGTACTAAAGCTGGACCCTGTCAGGGCGCTTGCCTGGCCCCCATGTCGGCAAATCCTGATCCAAGCACCACTCCTGAATGAGACTGTGTGCAGTGTTTCCTGTGGGCAATGAAGTACACCCACAATGTCGGCGCGCTTCACGCACAGTTCTCACAGTCCATGTTGCATCACTTATGAACATTTTAAGCACAAAAGCATCAGACTGGTGAACATTTCTAGCACAAACCAGGTGTACTTTCAAAGTTAGAAGCGGACATCAATGGCTTTTCATATAGCAGTCTTATACTTTGAGCAACAAGCGTAACATGCCAGTAATGACTTTATGGTTTGAATTTTCTCGAACCACAAATGAATTCATAAATACTTTTCCCTCCCATGAGTGTACATTTCACCCTGTTGCAAGCTGTTAGGCAAAACTTTGTTTAAAGTACAGTAAATACGTTGAATGTGAACTGAATTGTAAACTGTGAAGAGTTTAATGTATTTTCAGTGTTATTCGGAGGTCAGCTCAAAAGCTCCATGCTAGTGATCCTATCATATTCATGTCGTAGACATTTTGGGGATTTCCCCTCGGTCTGGATCCCACCAAAATTATGCTGAATCACTGTGACCAGGGCCTTATGGAAGCCCATGGCGCATGATCCCCCTACCATCTTACAACACATACTCAACTCTTCATTTACTCTACGCTTGAGAAGCTGAAGAAGCACCATTATGACCGTAGCTTTGTTCCTTTCATTTGTGAGACATTCCATGAATTCCACGTCTCTGTATCGCAAGAGGAGGGGAAGTAGCTGCCACTGAATGAAGGGGAACTTTTTGCAAGCATGTTCACGGGTAGGTCTGATTTCTTGAAGCTATCCGTGTAGAGCTTGATATCATTCCCTGCAAACTGCCATCATCATCTGCTGGCATCATGCACTAGCTACAAACAATCTTCTTCCGCGCCCCCCTTTGCGGTACCGAGCGGTGCCCAGTATGTCAGAATTCATGGTTACTGGCCTTCTCTTTTCCAGATTTCACCAGGGTCAATGGCAACGTAGCCCACCCCCCCCCCAAAAAAAATATGTCCCTACAACCGCGCCTGTAGCCATGTGACCCCCAAAGTTTTCCACCGCTAGTCTAAAGCAAGATCGGACGTTCAAAATCGTTTTTAGCAAGGTAGGCTATGAATTGATGGCCATTAATTCTGTTAAGATATTTTCGATTTTAAGCTGTCAGCAATACACACCGGTTGGCCTCAGAATTTCCCATCTCACAGCGAATCTCACACTCACGAGTCACTAAAAGTTGACAGCCCTGCATTGCTACCCACAGTTCTCCTACTCTGATCCAGAAATTAGTAAAAGAAAGCTTGATTCGACTCGGAATTTTCTTCAATGTCAGTCTCTTGAGCACCCAAAAGTGGCGCATTTTCCATATGTGTAGTGTGCAACCACTTTGTACAGTTACATACAGGTACCTACGTAGCAAGCTGTATGGCTGGGTCAGTCGCGTACTGTATCTCGGATGTTAGGGAAGCATTTTTGTAGAGTTGACGAGCAACATAGTCCGCTCCGCGGGGAAGTCGCTTAGTTGCCTCACATACAGTATCATGCTAAACTTGTTGACCTAACCTGCTTGCCTGACGGAAAGTTTGGTCAAGTTACAAAAAAGAGTATAATATCCTTATAACCTAGGTCAATGCACTCAACACACTATACATGCATAAGTACAGTAGGGTGAGATAATTTTCTTTGTTTTTAGAAAGTATTATTTCCAGATGTTGAAAATTCACAATAGGCTGGGATGCAGTTATTGAAAGCTTTAAAAATAATCATGTTTAGGTATGCACGTACCTGAAATGGATTCGTTATCGTGTAAAACAAAATACTGTACCTGATAGGTTCAAAAACATTACGCTCGCCACAAGAATGTTGCTACAGTGATAGCTAGTGATTTTTGAAGGTGAGCCAATTTCGGGGTCTGTACTATATAGGACCTAGGCCTACATCATTAACCGGTTAACTGCGGAATTATCTGTCCCACACACGCAGTTCACTGGTTATGTGCGATCTGGAAGAGCTCCCTCTGTTTCTTTGGTGAAACAGCCTCCTCTCTGCGCCATACCTGTCAACTCTCCCGGTTTTATCGGGAGTCTCCCAGTTTTTATCCAGATCTCCCGGCCTCCTGGTTTTATGCACTATCCTCCTGGTTTTTAATTTCCCATTTGCAACATTCATTCAAACGGCCAAAAACAGCTATTTTCATAACTGGGCAGAAAAATAAATTGCCAAAATTATTTTCTTTAATATTACTTCAAACTTTCGTAACTCTTCTGCCAGGTATGGGCCAACAACGTACGTAGTATATGTACTGTATATATACTGTACATGTAAGTATAGCAGCTGCAGCGTGGAAATAACTAATATGGTATGAGCAGTGCTGAGCACCGTCACTGCAAGAGAAACCGTTGCGCGTTAACGTGGCTACACGTTTTTCTAATAGTCATCATTTCAGATGGAAATTACCAACCTCCCTATTTCTCCACCAATCTCCCGGTTTTTTGGTTTTGAAAAACAAAAATCTCCCTATTTTGGGGTCAGACAGGTTGACCGGTCTGCTCTGCGCAGACTCTGAACGGTGACGTCACATGATGCTCCCGCCAAGCCTCGCTGTATATAGGAAGGTATTTCCGGTAACTACTTGCAGTTTCGAGCTGTGTGTGCACCAATCAAGAGGTGTCTGAGAGACAGCTCTCCCGCGTAGTTGTCTATGACGGATATATTCGTCGTTCGCAGTTAACGGGTTAATACAAAAAGTGACACACAAAAATTAAAATCTGTGGAAACAAATTTACTTTCAAAGATTGCCTGATTTAGCATCTAGCCTCAAAACTCTTTTAATCCTCCTCTTAGACCCCTACACCAGTATTCACATGTACCTAAATTAGGCCTACAACTCCCATGTTGGAAAGTCTGTGTTACATATATATAGCATATAGGCAGGTCAAAATGTAACACGTGCCCTTGAAAACCTATCCAACCTTGGCAGAGTGGCCTGCTATGTGCCTGCAGTAAATTCAGATTAGCAGAATGTAATTTCATGTGATTTTTAGAAGGAAAAGTTTGGAAAAGTAGGGAAATTGACTTTCTGTATGAAAACATGAAAAAATATTGTGAAGACTTTAACTAGCTGAGGAGTAACAACCATTTTTACCCAGTCCAGAGTTTGGGTCAAGTTATAAAAAAAAAAAAAATAGTGAAGTAGCCTATGTAACTGCACTAGCTTTTAATAATGTACAAACAAACCTAGCTTAGCTGCTTCTGTTATAGAAGATTTACTTGAGGCAGTTACAAGCTGTTGTGTTTCATCTGTTTTGAAGATACTAGCTGTGTGTTTAGTTCACATCAGCATTTCATTGTGCTCATATTCTCTAGAGGTTGCCTTCTTCTTGACATCAGGATCATTCCTAATTCATCACTATAATCTGTAAATAAACCTAGCTAGCCTTCCTCTGTTAGAAAATTTCCATAAGGCAGTTACAATCTATTGGGTTTTGTCTTTGGTGTCAAAACTAAAGGGTGTTTATTTGAACAGAGTATTCATGTATTAAAGATGATGTATGGTAATGCCGTCATTTCATTTTGTTCATATTCTCTAGAGTGTTAAGATTGGTTTCCTTCCTCTTGACATCAGTATCCTTGCTTCAGCAGTATGTTCAGCATCAAACCTCCAGAACCAGCAGCAGCAGATCCAGAAAAGGTTAGGAAAATGAGGAAAGAGACAATCACCAGTTTCCTTTTGTATGCTGCCATTGTCATCACACTCCGACTCAGTGAGTAACAATGGACACTATAGATTATCGACTTGTTCATTTCATTTTATTGTAAACAGTGTATCGTTTGCCAATTGATGCTGGGGTCGAATTAGAACATGTTATGTTACATACACAATTGACATTTTTTCTCCAAATAAGGCATGACAAACATTATTAAGCAATTATTAAGCATTTTACATGCACAAAGCCAATAGTGCATGCATCTGTGTATGTATTAAGAAGAAAAATGGAGGGCTTGTCCAGACCCTGTAGAAAATGCACTTTAAATGTTTCTGATTGATTGATTGATTGACTGATTGACAGAAGGACAGACAGATGGACTGATTGATTGGCATAGGCCTATTTGCATTTATATAATAAAGAAAGCAAGAGTGAGATTAAAAGTCACTGGCATATTAAATATTTAACACACACAAAGGAACTAATAACAAAGTAGAGTGGGTTTAGCAATTAAGTACAGTAGGTCATAATATTATAGTATTACAGTAGACAGTGGCAGTTTCATTTCGAAAGAAATGCTTTTTCAGTTTTGATTTCCATGGGTCATAATTAAGTTCAAGCCATTCCTAAAAATAACTTTACAGTTTCTTTTGTGCTGCTTCCCAAAAAGTTGATTATGCTAGTGAGAGCCAGAAGTTTGAAAGATAGCTCTACCTGTAAGTATAGTGTAGAAGATAATTCTGGTACAGATTTTGTGCACCATAACTTACAATAGCTGTACATACTTTGTAACAGTTTGCTCTGTGTGATTTTTATCATTTTTTTTTTTTATTCGATCACCTTTTTCAGCTCCCATAGTTCTGGAAAAATTGAAGTCATGATTGCAGTGGATCTGTGTTCCATTTCCAGAGGAAGACATTCTTCTGCACCAGCTTAATGCTACATAACTGGTTGGAATGAGGCACAATATTAAGGCAGAGGTTGAAGTTATCTTAATACCAACAACTTCCACTAGCTGACAAATATGCAGTTTTAGCTGCTGCAGATTTTTGTTACTGCCAAATTTAATCTTCAAAGAATAATTACATTAACACGGAATTGATTCTATGAACACAAGTACATTTCCAGGCAGGCAGTGTAGTAGGGTATCCAGCAAAACTCTTCCCATACAATTTGTTCTCTGAACTCAGCCTAGACTTACTACTGTGGAGTAATCATTCATCAGCATACTGTACTGTACCATATGCATTCAATGCTGCAGTGAGTGTTGTCACATACACTTACACCTGTGTATGAACCAAGTATAGCATTTGACTATGTCATTCTTGAACACCACCACATTCTATTTAGCAAACAATGGTGTGAACCTCCTAGGAACAAGATTTAGCAGCTTGGTAGAAGGTTGATAAACACACAGGATTTCATGTAGACATCATTTTTGGTGTTGAAAAGAGAAACCTATGCATTCATCATAGTATGTACAATTATATGTTTGTGATGCTTAGATCATGAATATGGTGGTCAGACAGTACGCATACTTGGTATATGGATGTCCCATAGTGAGAGGAAGAACCATATTGTTTTGGTGCAGGTGAAATGTCATATGAGGTAATCAGAGGTCAAACCTTGAAAACCCTGTAAACACGATATCTCAAGATAGGAAGCATGGATACTTTTCATACTTAGTATGTACATGCACCCTTATCAGGTAGATATCAGGTAGAAGATTGCTATTTTTTTATGGAGATCAAAGGTCAAACCATGAAAAATCTGTCAACAATATCTCAAGATAGGGAGCATGGATGCTTCGTATACTTAGGTTTTTAATGCCCAATATGAAGTAGAAGGTCCATATTATTTTGGGGCATTGTCAAAGGTCATCTGAGGTCAACCAAGGTTAAATTCTCAAAACCTCATTCACACGATATCTTAAGGTAGGAGGTATTATTTTACCCTTAAATTTTTTATGTTATGAGCTAGAAACTCACTATTGGTGGCAGTCAAAGGTCATCTGAGGTCCATGGAAAGTCTTGTTAGCATGATATCTCAAAATAGGATCCAGCATGCTCTCTATATTGCACATATAGATGTACAGTATTATAGCCTACAGAATGTACCAATTGTATTGATTTTGGGTAGAGGTCAATGATCACATATGGTCATTAAGGTCAAATGAGAAAACTGTGTGAACACCATGAGGTGTATCTGCCGATGCACAAATCAAGTATAAACTGTCATATAATCCTGCCTGTTCAAATAACTGTTCACTTGACCATAAAATGGTCTTGCAGCAGGTGTTTGCCTAGCCTTTGTATTTCTAAAGGGTAGTTTACTTACGCTTGAGAGAGTTCATTTACAGTGGCAACGTCGTATCTGCCATTGTGGTCAGTTTGCAGTGGACAGTTCTGAAAAAGTCTGCCAAGCGGCAGGTAGTGAAGTGGATTTTAGCATCGGGAAAAACACGGCATGCAATATCTCAAATGAGAAAACAGATACTTTTCATATTTTGCATGTACTGTTACAACGAGAGAAAGCTTTTGGTGGAGGTCAAATGTCAGACCTCCCAAGTGACCCACATTTCTTTGACCCGCATTTGAACACCCAAACCCGCCCAACTCTTTGAAAAACCGGCATTTCGAATCTCCATAGACTTGCGCCTACGATCCCTTTTAAATTTCAATTCAAGATAGGCTACTCTGTACTAGTACCACTAGTGTATAGGTGTCTCAGTAACGATATTTTGTGTGAATTTGTATACCTATATTCTGTCAATGCACTGTTGTGCTTTACAATATGAAAATTCAGGCCAGTTGTGTTGACTAATTTGCAAAAAAGTGCCACCATTTTGTGTGGAGACACTTCTATAATTCAAAAAATTTTCAAATGGGGAGGGGGACACCCACTCCCCTTATACTGCCGAGGCCAGCGGTTCACAAACGGACGGATCAGATTTGGACCCGCATTTCGCCTCTCAAGACTTGGGAGCTTATAATGTCATATGATGTCACTTGAGGTCAAATGCTTAAAAAGTTGTTAACATGGTGGGTCACATGGATACTTTTCATGCTTAGCATGTAGGTGCTCAATGTGAAAGGGCAGAAGTTGTATTTATTAGAGGTCATAGGTCATGGTGCCACTGGAGGTCACATTCTGAAAACTTTGAAACAGGGCATTTCAGAATAGGAAGCATGCATATTTTTTATTTTTAGCATATAGATGTCATCTTAACAGGGTGAACCCTACAGTTTTTTGTGGGGCTCAAAATGTCTAACCTATTTATGAAGGGATATCTCATGCTAAGAAGCATAGAAACCAGTTGTAAACATGATATTTATGTATTTGACATATGACACAAGAATCCTGTGGCTGCTGTTGTGCATGGGTAAATTGTCATTTGAGATTACCAAAGCCTGAAAGCCTTGTAGTATGCATGATATAGTTGTGTGGATTTATTACTTTTATCAGACAAGTGGTGCAAGATGTCACAGTAGCCTACATGCAAGTCCTACTGTACAATTTCAGGGGTAGTTCTAGTGAAAGCTGAATGAAGAGTCACATGGTTTTTCCCTCCCTGAAGCTCATGCTGCATGTTACAACCCTGTATTTTTATAGGTCAGGTCGATTTCAAACTTAAAAGCTAATCAAGCAGAAGATATGTCATTATAGACTTGGGCTGGCCAGTGTGCTCGGCAAACAATGGTCACTGAGGAAATGCTGCTAGGTTTTTGTACTCCAATGGGCTACTTTGTTAAAGGCTATTCTGATCCCTCCTGCATGATTATTATTTATCAGTCAAGTGGATTGTTGCTTTGGTGGTCAGTAAGTCTGCTGTATAGTTTACTGGAAGTGTTGCAACCTAAGACAAAATGCTGAAAGTATTTGCAAACAGGAATCCTTTGACATACTTAGGATCCAAATGGATCAATGATTGAGGAGTGTACATGGTAATATGAGGATGATTCCAATGGTTCGTACCACATTTCCATAGTCATACTCAAGGTAGCCCAATTTTAAAGTAGCACTTATAACTGACCTTGTGTGGGAAGCCACAGAGTGAGGAAAATGACATCAGACACAGTACTACAGCTCAAAGTTCCAGCTTCCAAATATCAAAAGGAAAGTAGTTAAAGTTGCATAGCTGGTCATTGAGAGCTCCCATTGTACAGAAGCAATAGGTGTAGGAAGCTGTTACAGACTGGGGGAGGGGGGTGGCTGAACCTTGTTTTGGATTGCTGTCCTGGGGGAGGGGTCTAAGGGGACATTTGAGGGTCCTTCTATATAATTTGGTGCATCATTTTGAAGGAATGTGAAGGTAAATTACTGCAATTTTTTTACTTTTCTTATAGAAGAGACAGATAAGGGGCTTTTGTCCAACTTTTTTTTCTAAATCTTACACTAGTATAAAAGTTGTTTTGTAATCACAAAAAACTTTTGGAAAGGTTCAAAAATGTAAATTAAAATGTCATCAACTTTCAACTTTGTCACACCCCAGAATTACTGTGCAACTAAGAAACTTTGCTCATATCAGTAAATTCAGTGTACTGTGATACATCATTATAAAATGGAACATTAAATATATACTGTACTTCCTTTGTATCCATGAAAGTTGCCTTCCTGCCTAATGGTCAAGCATTCCACATGAGGTAATGACGAGACTTATTAACATAGTGTTATCAACATTTTTGCACTACATAAAAAATGTTCATGAGCTTCAATAACATCTCAAATATGTGTAGTTGTGAGTAGTTCACCAGAACTACTTCAAGCACCCTACTTCAATGCCCTAGCAAAGTGGTATCTATGGCTCACTTAATGGCCTGGGAAAAGTAGGGGGATAGACAGTCAGTGGTGTAATCTGAGGCATTTATCCGTGATTTTTAACCCATTAAATAGCTGTTTCCACTATTCTGATTTCATTCAACCAGCTATATTGCAAGCTATGGAAACAGCTACTCTTTGTGTAAGGGGTTCTGGAAAATGGTTGGGGGAACAACCTTCCAAAAGTAGGGGGACAAGTTTAATATGTTCTCTTGAAAGGAACAGTCACGTAGACTACTGTAGGTCAGGGGGTTTGAAATGAACAAGGTTAATCCATTGTACAGTGGTTCATGTTGTAATGCAAGTCATCATCAAGTCTTGAAGTCATCCATGGCTCTCCATGTCTTCTTTTTTGCATCGTGATCATCAAAATTGTTCGCAAGAAAGACTTTTTGAAAATAGATAAGAAACATGGCTACCTGCCATCTTTTCTGAATGGTTTCTGGCAGGTGTCATGTCTTGCTCCTGCTATTACAAACCATGGAACAGTGAACTCTGTCTGCACTACCTAATCTTAAATTGCTGTCTTCAGCTCTGTTTCAATTTACTAACCATGGAATGAATATGAAGTCTCACAATGTATTTATGGAAGGATATTTTTGCCAGACATCTCAAAACACTGAAATACTCTATTGACAATAATAGAGGATCCTAAATGATATAAAATTTTTATCAAATGCCCATTAAATCTCATGGATAAATCTTGTCACTGCAACTAGCTCAAGATAATGTGCATTTTATAAAGGGCTCTGCTTGTCAAGACAGCCATCTAGTTTCTTCAAGGTTTGATGATTTGAGTATAACTTCCAGATTGCTTCAAAAGCCATTTATTTATTCTTCTTTGAAACCTGACATGAGAGAAAGCATTGAACAGCATTCATTATAAATTAAGTTAAAATTTTGTGAAAATGTTGCTATAACCTAAGTAAAATACAAGAAGTGTTAACATAAACATAAAAAATATTGTGGAATCTTTTTGCCTCTGTAGTAGATACAAAGTTCCCATCATGCAGTGCTAATAGCTCAGCTATGAAATGGAGGTTTGAAAATTTGAACTTTTATACAAACCAAGTTACAAAGACATTGTGCTTACCAAAAGAGAAAAAGTTTCATTGATCTCCAAAAAACTTTTATCCTTGGTCACTAGAACATTTAAACTGGTTGAGTATAATAAATAGAAGGTAATCAACTATGGTGTGGCATGTTTATTTCTGCATTTCACAACTTTCTACACTATCTTTTGTAATAACACAAGGTGGAAAAGTGGAATAAAATTACACAACCTTTTATGCAAGCAGTTCTTTAAGTGCGGCTTGTGACTGAAACTATATCCAGTTTCAATGTGTACAGAACTTTCCAGAAAATGCTGATTTGTCCGATCAACTTAGTCAGCTGCTATGTCAATACTGTTGGCCAACCTTTGGCAGTAGAGCACAATTAGGCATTACTGTGGTATTGACTGCTGTATTCCTTATGGACCCCCCCCCCCCCCACACACACACACACACTTACGGGCCTCTTCCTCCCACTTTCCTGGCCTTGTTTAGCAAACACCTATGACACCATAATTTTGTAGGTGAACTGGTAACAGTCACAAAAACAGTTGTAGTTGATTGATGGAAATAAACTTGACAACAAATGAAATTTTCCCAGAGGCAGACATAGCGAAGAATAGACACAAGTGTAAGCTTCTCATGATGTATGAGGACCCAATCCAATTTGGGTGATGATATAATCCAAACAATGACACCAAGAAGTTTGCCATTAACCATGTACTTCAAATTTTACATCTAAAATTTACAAGGGGTAATACAACTAAAATGACTGAAGAAACTACATGTGAAATATTTACATGGAATTGGGTCAAAGGCCCATCTGTACAGAATGCAAAACACCCTCATATCCAGTGGCCTCACTAACCTTGAAGGTAAAGGGGACAACAACAATGCAGCCCAGAAATCCCAAATCTATAGGTGCTTAATTATTCTCAACAAGAGTTGGTCTTTGAATGAAGCCATGGTAGGATTATTGTGAAACTGAACCTTAACTCCTTCCCCAGCTAGTTACACCACTGATCATAAATCCTTGAAGCCTGTTACAAACTATTACTTCACCTGTTCCTATTCAAAAAAAAGTGGACTTGAAATCACAATACTACCAATGCAAGCACTTTCAGTCAGCTGTAAGGTGAAGTTAGTACAAAATTGCAAACATGCAAACATTTCACTTGAAATAGAACTTTGCATAAGTTGTCAGGTTGAGTGAAACTTATGCAGCCTGAACTACGAATGCACATAACACACTACCGGTAAGCAACTGATATAGACATGAAATTTGCATCAGCTCCAAACCTTGATACCACATGTTCAGTGATCAGATTATTTTAAAATTTGCAAACCTTGAGACATTCCTAGAGTTAACTTACTACAGGTGTAACATGTGAGATGGTAAGAGTTTGTGCACGCAAGGGACAGATTGCATATGTAGGTCCAGAACAAAGTTTAGACTCTTCAATAAAAGGTTTGTTTTTGCAACAAGAAAGGTACAAGTCACAGGGGAGAAAATTGTCAATATATCTGAAAAAGGTAACCAGGAGGTATTTATTTTGCTCTAAGTGCACAAAATAAGATGCCACTTAACCATGTATGTATGTAGAAAATTACTTTTACTTTAACCCTGTAAGAGTCACTTGGAGTAAGAATGCAAGTAATGAGTCTTAAGCCAGAACCTTTAATTTTGAAATTGCTTAAATTATTAATGTACAGATACCTCCCAATCACATATACAAAAACTGAAAAAGCAGTTTTTACAGAGAAACTTTAAATTCACACTTTGTTATGTCACAACATCTACTTCTGACTCTGTGTCTGTATAATACAGTATCTCCTCATTTCACTGTGAGCTGCTATTTACTCTAAAAAACAAAGGAAATGTTAATATTTTTTTCTTCTGAAAATGGGAACATGTACGCTATTTCTCTAAATATTTAAGTCACTGTAAATCTTATGTTTAAGCCCAGCAGCTCAGATAACTCTGCATTGTTTGTTACAGTATTTGTGAGAATGTGTTCAATTTCAGCCAAGGTAAACTGATGTTGCTCCCTCAAAATCCCCCTGTTTGCTGTTGAAATACTTCTATCTGGTCCATGTCATCCATATGAAGCTGAAACAAATCAAAATGAAAAATTATCAATATTTCAGCAGTGCATTGAGTGTACCTTGACAAATGTCTATGACAGGCAAACTTCCTAAAATGGACCATAAGGCCCACATGGGACCTTGGACCAAAAATCCAGAATACTGTAAACAGATCACTAACCAAGCATCATTATAACAGGCTGTCAACTCTGTTTAACATTAACTGAAGGAAAAGTTAATCACTTTGCAATTTTCACAGAATGGACCCTGCAGTCAATCTTTGGCCTTGGACCCAAAATTTGTGAACACCCTGAAGGTACCACTAACAGAGTATCAATACAACAAACCCATAAACATTGTACAAGAGAATGTGTAAGAGTACACATTTGCAGAATTTCATAAAAAGAGCCACAGGGCCCACATGGGAACTTGGACCAAAATTTCCAGTAAACTATGCCCAGACTTACCAAGCTTCAAAATGACAGGCTATCAACTCTGTTTAACATTAACTAGAGGGGTTGACCATTTTGCAATATTTCACAAAATGGACCCTAGGGCACATCTTGGACCTTGGACCCCAAATTTCTGTACATCCTGAAGGTACCACTACCCAAGTAATGACAAACCATTCAACATTGTACAAGAGGATCTGTAGGAGGAAAAGCATTTTGCAGGTCTTCATAAAATGGGCCATAGGGCCTACATGAAACCTTGGACCAAAACTTCCAGAATACCTTAAACAGACCACTAACCAAGCATCACTTAGGCCGTCAGTGAATGGAGGAGGGGTTAACCATTTTGTAATATTTCACAAAATGGACTCTACGGCCCATCTCGGGTCTTGGACCCCAAATTCCTGAACACCCTGAAGGGACCACTAATAGAGTATCATCTTAACAAACCATCAACATTGTAGGCTACAAGACAGTCTGTAGGAGGGGGACTATTTTGCAGAATTTCATAAAATGGGCCATAGGGCCCGCATGGGACCTTGGTTCAAAAATTCCTGTACACCCCAAATGGCCCACCACCCAAGGAACATTGTGTCCAAGTTTCAAACAAGTCCATGAAAGCATGAGGGAGAAGGAGCATTGTGAACAATTGTGGACAAATACAGTAGACAGTGTGGCTAAGATAGTGTCACCCTCTTCTGATTTTAACAATATTTTGAGGTGAAAAAGTCCTGTTAGGTTCATCTTATTCTGGAGTAATTATGTTGAAAACATGTGCTGCACTTGTGTCTAGTTACGATCCTGAAGCCAGCAAATACTTGTTTCACACAAGCGACTTAGCCTAACACACTAAAGCATACGCAAAGTGGAGCCTATACCGGCAAAATTTTGCCGATTTTCGTTAAGTTTCTAATCTTTTTTTGATTGTGACTGCAATTGACATGGTTTTGTTAAAAATCAAGCACTTTTCAAGGGCTATGATGCAAAAGAGCAAAATTCAAGCACTTTCAAGGCCTTGAAGGTCCTACAACCATGGACACTGCCAAACATACAAAAACCACATCATCTGTGGGCTTTGATTTTTCCAGCTTTGTTTAACTCTTCTATATCAGAAAAACATTTATCACAGTTTGAGACAAAGTTGCAAAGGCTTTTGGAAAAACAAATACAAAGGTTGAAATCTGAGTAGCAAAAGAGTGACCTCCAAGTTAGTGTTCTTTTTTGACTAAATAAACATTAACATTTTATATCTCAGAACTGGAATGTCTGGTGAAGATGGGGGTTGGATCAATGAAATTCCTGCTTTAGCCTTATAACATGTATTTTTGCAGTTTTTGACTTTTAGCTACACTTAAACAGGTATCGGCCTCATCACAACACTAATATCACCCCTTTTATGGTTATTTTGTGATTTCAAATTGAATAGTCACCCCTTATATATTCCATTTCAGCACTATGACATATTTCAATACTTTCAGTCCCATGTTTACAAAAAAACATAACTACAGATACTGCTAATTATATGCCAAATTTCTTTAGTGATAACCTTTCAATAAGCTATAAACACCAATATCTCAAAATTAAATCTGTGATATCCTGCATAACCTCCACACCAGATTTTGCTCTACAACAGATAACTCTTTAGCTACTCCATGCCTGAGAAGAGACTACAAAGAAGCCCAAACTCCTTCCCTTTTCTGCAGTTTCTGTATTTCCTCCTCCAGCATCACCCCCAACCCCTGCAGAGTTAAGACAAAACTTTTTCATGTGGCATTTTTTGGAAAATATACATTCCTACTGGTACATGGTTAGCTGGCCTTGGCCCCTGAGGGCATGGACTCAGCATTGAGAAATGCAGCCTTCACTAAAACAATGTGAATCATGCTTATACTACTTTATTTAAGCAGGGCAAAACTTTGCCATTCAACTTACTGCTTCTGGTGTGTCGTTGTCATCAATGTTTTCACCATCATACCTAAATCTCAAAGTGTTGAGAGCACCGCCCTGCAAAGAATGTAGGAAAACATCCTTACCATATGACTTACTGACCGCTGAGAAGCTATGCTTGTAGAACCTCCCCATGAAAACTTTTGTGACAAAATACAAAACAGTTTTCTGCCTTCCTCTCCCCAGACAACTCCCTCTCCCCCAGACAAATTCCCTTCGGACAAATGATCCCTAGATGATTCCCAAGAAAATTCCCAGAAAATCACCACCAGAGCAATTCCCACCACAGAAAATTACAAATTTTATAGGAATGAAGTGGTCTAAGGGGCAAGTCCTCATGGATGAGAAATGTCTGCTGTGGGAATTGTCTGGGAAAATACTGTCTGGGTAAAAATTTTTTTAGGGGCAACAGTTGTCTTGTCAAACTGTTTGGAACTACAATGTGAAGTAACTACTTTCCAGTGGACAAGTCTCTTCTGCTGTTGATTAACCTATCCATTAGGGGACAATATCATAGCTAATAATACTGTAATGTTAATGGTATTAACCAGAAAGCCCAAAGGCTTAGTGATTCTTTTGCCATAGAAAATGTTGGGATTTTCTTGGGAAATTTTGCTTTTCAACCTCTAAAGACCCCATGTGACCTTTGACCTCCCCAAAACAAAAAGGTTCTCCCTCTCAACATAGAAAATCTATGTGCCAAACATGAAGTGTTAGTCATTCCTATCTCGAGATAGAGCCATACAAGCTATTTACAAGGTTTTCGCAGTTTAACCTCTGGTGACCTCAAATGACCTTTGACCACACCAAAAACAATACTGTTCTTCTTCACATGACAAATCTGTGTACCAAATATGAGAAGTGTCAGTCATTCCTATCTCAAGAAATGTTTACAAGGTTTTTGACTTTTGATCTCAGGTGACCTCAAATGACCTTTGACCTCCACCAAATACGATAGGGTTCTTCCTCTCGACATTGCAAATCTATACACCAAACATGAAGCGTCCGTCGTTCTTATCTCACGATATTGTTTAAAAGCCATTTACAAGGTTTTTGCAGTTTAAACTCTGGTGACCTCAAATGACCTTTGACCTCCACCACAAACAATAGCATTCTTCTTAACATGACAAATCTATAAACCAAATATGAGAAGTGTCGGTCATTCCTATGTCTAGAAATCGTGTTTACAAGGTTTTCGGCTTTTGACCTCTGTTGACCTCAAATGACCTTTGACCTCCACCAAATTTGATAGAGTTCTTCTTCTCAACATGACAAATCTATATACTACATATGAAAAGTGTGGGTCATTCCTATCTCAAAATATCGTGTTTACAAGTCGTTTACAAGTCATTTACAAGGTTTTTGCAGTTTAACCTCTGGTGACCTCAAATGACCTGGACCTCCACCATAACAATAGGGTTCTTCCTCTCAACATGACAAATCTATATCACGTATATGAAAAGTGTCCGTCATTGCTGTTTTGAGATATCTTGTTTACAAGCCATTTACAAGGTTTTTGCAGTTTAACCTCTGGTGACCTCAAATGACCTTTGACCTCTACCAAAAACAATAGGGTTCTTCCTTTCAACATGACAAATCTATATACCAAATATGAAAAGTGTCGGTCATTGCTATCTTGAGATTTTGTGTTTACAAGCTAAGCCGTCACATACACACAACCACATCACCATCGCATAGATTCCTTCGGCCTTCGGCAAGGAATCAAAAAGTGAGTCACCTTATGACAAAAGGTCAGTTTTGAAGACAGCTATCCTGTAAACACAGTAGCAGGCAAGATATCTAACAAGCAAATTAAAGGTGGGACTTGAAAATGGAATTAAAACTTTTTTTTACCCCACAATTTTTTGTAATTGCTCTAAGTTGGTAAATGGTCTACGGCACCATTAAGCACTATACACATAGTTCGTAACACCGTTCAACAAACACCTCTTTCTTTGAAATAAATCTTTGCACACTGAAGGCAAGGGATTACAATACACATTCAATATTAAACAGATACTTTCTACAACCACTTATAGAGTACCCTATTTCATAGCTCTTTATTTCTACTTTATTACAAGCCGATTCCCTTGTTCCAGGATGAAGGAGTTCTGTAATTAGCTCAATTATCACTGATAAAGTCTAGTTTATCTGGATTAAATGTGAACATATCCATCAGAATAGAAGCAAAGGCCCACACATAACTGACTTAGGGTGAGTGTGCTGTTAAGCCAGGCTTGTAGGAAGGGCGGGCTTAAGGTGGATCGACCTCTTGCCCTATTTAGACAAGGTATTTATCCCCTACCATGACAACCCCACCCCCACACAACTCCACTTCATGTGCACAATTTAACTGCTAATACCATTTGTAACTTAAGATGTTTGATTAGTCTACAACTTTCAGATACAAGTAGCCTTTCAAAGTAGTCCCTAACTGAGGTATTGTAGGCTATCTATTAATGCAATGATGAAGGAGATAAAAGTGGGAACCCTTCTCAGGGTTCTCCACAGGTCCAAATTTTGTCTGGGCACTTTTCTCTGATCTGGCAGATGACACTGTTTGCCATCCTGGGGAGGGGTCAAGGGGAGGGGGCCTCTGGGGTCAAAAATTGAAAAATTTTTGCTCGCTTAAGGTGGGTTGTATGCAAAGTGGTACTACATGTGATTCTAAATTTAAATTGAACAATTCAAACGTTACCAAAAAAAGTGAATGCAATATTTTTTGTCCGGGCGGCCAAGATTTTTGTCCGGGTGGCAACTTTTTGTCTGGGCACTGATGCACGCTCTTCCAATTTTGTCCGGGCGGCATGCCCGGACAAAACGGCTAGTGGAGAACACTGCTTCTCTCTTTCTGAACCAAGGAAATGATTTTTCTTCTCCCCTCTCCCTCCCACCACCACCCCTAACTTTATGTGCAAAATAAAACTGTCAATACTACAGATGCAAAAAATGTGAAAAAAAAAAGATGCAAAGATGTTTATTTTTCAGGGAGTGAGTCAAATTTTTCCATAATTCTTTCTGTATTTTCATGAAAGAAAAAGGTAAATTTCCCTCCAGTTGCTAAAATATCCTGGGAAGTAGCCTCCCAGGTACCCAACTTATTCCAGCCAACATGTATTTTGTTAGTTCTGAGGCAACTAGTGTGTTTTACCAGTGCTGTCTCTGACATGCACAGATAAATAAAAGAAACAGCCTTTCAAACTTCAGCCTGGACATTGAAGAAGCCCTTTGTTTCCTGAATCCCACTGGGTATACACTCCTGGATCCGATGCTTTTTGTATCATATTTTGAACAGCAATATTTAATCCCCAAATTTTTAACCTCTCTGGTGGCAACATAGGTAAGTTCAGGAGAGTCAGCCACTCAGCCACATACCTGTTTTTCACAATATGCCCTCATCAGTTTTCGTAAAGGAGTTGATTTCTTGATTTTAAACTGAACAGCTGATCCTTCCTGAAGTGAGATAAAAAGACACACTGAAAGAATATCAAACCAGAATGCAAAAGAGCACAAAAAAAAAATGATGGAGGTGGTTTTGAGTCCAAAAACCTTTTGAGCCCTTTCTGAATGATGGCCAAATCATCACCAAGCTTGTTAAAACCTCTTATCTATTCACTGTAAGCAGTGTTTCCTCTCTGTACATTTGTAGATTACATGACTTTTGTTTTTTGAGTTCCCACAATTTTCTTCCTTCTCTAAGATATCTAATAAGTTTGCACCTTACCCTTTGACCAGGCCATAGTAGACAAGGTACTTACGAATGGGGGGGGGGGAGGGGATGGTAAGACACACTAAAATACATTATTAAAATAAAGGCAATGGTAATTTTGTATCTTCTATGGGGGTATTCCAAGGGGGCTTTGACTCCCCCAGGCTACAGGCTTGACTTTGACATATTGCAGCCCATTAGCCCAGGGGCATTTAAAATCACACTTCAGCAAGTGTAACTTTAGAATGAAAAGTCCCATGAATACAAAAAATACATAGCTTTGTAGGTTAAACTGCAACCTACACCTTTGGAGGATGGTGCAAATATCCTTTGGGCTGGTGAAGTAATAAAGTAACAAACCTTCAGAAAGTTGAAGCCCTGCTTTGACACAGCTATCTACAAATCAGGATTTGTGTTCTTTAGGGTCTATGCATCATGGAGCAAGCTCTTTCATGAATATGAATATAAACACTAGCTTGGCATTCAGGTATGACGAGAAAAAGTAATTCCCCACTATCCTTTTTCTCAAGGTTGTGATTATCCAAGCCAGAATAAAATAAATAACTGCTACAATGAAAACATCAAAATATTTTGTCTTTCCTGCCACTAACAAAATTTAAATTTGTAAATTGCAGTGGACCCTTTGAAATTGCCACAGGACCCCAAATATCTACTCCAGTACCAACATTTTGGACCCTTTAAATTTGGAGGTAACCACTCACACTACAGTACTAATACCTATTTACAACAAGAGCCCAATGGGCACTATGGTTCCTTGCTAAATGTAATGAAACTGAGCCACGAGCACGGCATAAAAAAATATTTTAGCTAATGTGAAGTTTGCCTGTAACTCTGGTGACTGCTACATGGTCTTCAAAGTTTTTGGCAGTGAATGTTTATTTCATCTACCAAGTTTCACAAAAGTTGCACAAAACCTGCTCTGTACACAATGTACAACTTGTGTTAACAAACACATTCAAGCATAAATAAATTGCTCTGAAGAAATATATACTGTAGGCTAGAGGCACTTCAAGGGATACCCCCACAGGAAGTATACAGTTACAATTTGTTTTATTAAATTAAGCAATCACAATTCATGCACGCTCAAGGGTATCTTGATCCAAATGAAACTTAGTTCTCTTTATTAAACTAATAACCCATCGTAGCATTTAATTAATCAATTCCAATTTCCATACCCTTATCTAAGAACAAACGCTGTCAGTCAAATAAGAATCCACTTAACTTCCACAACTGTCCCTCTGCTTTGTGGGCAGAGAATCTGCAATATTAGAAAGTGGTAACCTATTTGATGCGGGT
>WURT03205488.1:1508-27146 GCA_009936505.3 Holothuria glaberrima
CATTTTGAAAATATGGTGTCACACTCCCCTCAAAAGCAACTTCGGGTAAAGCCCACCTGTTTTATTTCTTTTTTTTTCAGTATTTGTCAAAGTCCACTTGTACCGTATCAAGTTTTGCACCTTTATAAAAAGTGAAGAATTA
Source organism: Holothuria glaberrima (assembly GCA_009936505.3). Taxonomy (NCBI): domain Eukaryota; kingdom Metazoa; phylum Echinodermata; class Holothuroidea; order Aspidochirotida; family Holothuriidae; genus Holothuria; species Holothuria glaberrima. The sequence goes on from WURT03205488.1 coordinate 1,651, forward strand.
GAAGCTTTACACACTGTGTAATTGATTTGCAACTGTTGTAACAATCAATCAGTTGATGGTTCGTACTTTCACTTAAAGGGAAATGTTGCGTTTGTTGTACACAAAATTTTCATTTTTAAACCAATATTTATGGATACAGTATGATAGACAGTTCAAAATAAGGCTTTACGGAAGCTTTATTTTCAAGAAATAATATTCTTACAGAAAGAAAATCAGTTAATCGTTGCTCGAATGTAATTTGCAGGTCCATACATCCAAAATTTCTGATGATGCAATGTCCGCAACTTTTGTAATACATAATATTTTGAGGACATAAAACTATTGCTAGAGTTAATTGGTTAGAGGGAATGGCTTACTACTGATCAGAGCTATTTTCTTTGCATGCCATGTTGGTTCATTTTTCAAGCAATATAAGCGCATTGGGAGTTGTAATTTCGCTTTTCTTTTGTGGTATGGGGGTTAGGGGAGGAGATGCTTACGATGTCTTGGTTCGATCGGATTTTCATAGCCACTAAGACTTTCCCGACTCCTGACTCGAAGAATTCTAGTTAAGAACTGGAACAGAGTGAAAATAACCAAGTGGATTTTTTCGACGCTAAAGCATTGGCGGCTTTGAATGTCACGAGAAGTTTCTAATGCCGAAAGAATTATTTTCGGGTAATTAGGTTTGAACTGTGGCGAGAAGTGTAAAACATATTTATTCCTTAGTGCTCCCTGTTTCACTCCTTGATCAAAGAATAATTGCGTAACACAGAACCATATGAAGAAAGAAGAAACAATAAGGGCATCTTCATAGAATTTGGAACAAAATTTTTATTCTTTTCTGTCCATGGGAGAAATTAAGTACCACCTTTAAGTTGCAATTTAGCTTTATTCTACGCTACTTGTTATTCATTCTTCACATAAATAAATTAAATAATATTCAGTTTTATATTGGTTGGCACAAAATAGCAAGACAACAAGGGCTGCATTGCAAGAAAAAAGCAAATATTTTGAGTTGACAAATAAATAAATTGAAATAATTGAATAATAGGCGCATAGAAAGATGTGCCACAAGAGGGTGAAAAGAGTTTGTCCTGAAATTTTATTTAATATGCAAACAATCAAGTCATCAATTTTGTTATAGAAAAGCACTTTGTTTTTTTATACTCCCTAGATGGTGGCTGCCTTCCCAACCCATCCTGATACGCGCTCTATAAATTGAATGGAATTTCATTACAGGTTTGCCTTTAGTGCCAAAAATTGGGTAAACTAAAAAAGTAAGGTTTTAATCAATTACTATATATTATCAATTACGTCTGTTTCGAAGAAACTGACCCAGATTATAATGCAGCTATGTTATCTGTTGATTGCATCTAAATGAAAAGTGAAAAAATTCTTATACATAGTATTATAGGCTGCAACGGAAATGCATAAGATTTACAGCCTTTTGAGAGGTAGTATTTTTCATTACATTAATAACCAATGCCGGATGCGTTTTAGCATGAAATGATTAGATTACATACAATCACTTTATAATCATTTTCCCGGAAACTAAAACTCATCTTTACAATAAAAAGTATACATGCTTAAGACTGAAGAAAACTTCTGTCTTGTTTCATCGCTGGAGTCTGATATAAAAAATGAGAAAATTTGACTAGAAATATTTTTAAAAGTTATTGCTCTTTTGAGGGTACGTACAGTTATCCACGAGTTCAACTTTTAAAACCGAGCCCTTCATATAGAAAAACATTCTTTTAACCTCTACCCCTCCCCTCCCTTCCCCTGACTCCTGCGGAAAGAGTCGTAGTTCTGTGAATTTGTGAACTGATACTTTTATGTCACTCAATTCCTTGGCTCAAATATATGAATTAAAACGTAACAGTGACGGAAGGATTCCCTGTCTACTGAGGTTGAATCAGTGTCCAAGATTACGTATTTGAAAATGACCAGCAATTCATGCAGATTGTTGACAAATGTGTCAATTAAACAATGCTCTTAAACGCTCTTTTCTCTCCTTCTAGTATAAACTTGTTCCAGTACGTCTGACTTGTAGTTCATCCAGGCTCTCTGCTGTTGGATAATTCCGAGAGTCTTCTCAGCTGTTGGATATTCTATTGTCTGAAGGATTCAACAAGAAATTGTCATAGCAACGAAAACTCTCAAATTACTTCTTTTAGCTTAATAATTTTTGATTAACATAAGGAGACATGCAAAGTTAATCCATCTATCATAAATTTAGCGAATAGAGGGCAAATTTAAACTGTTAAAAGGAAGAGTCAAAAGTTAATGAGACAAAATAATAACTTTATTGAGAGAATCATGAATTTACTCCATCTGTGCTTTTTAGGGCTGTGATATATTTCAGTAGCACCCTTGCTTTATTACAAAATATTTCCTAATTCTCAGTATTTTGTTGGATTCGTAGCAACGTTGGGCTGCTTGACAGCATTAAGGCATGGCAAAAGCCTGAACATAGTTCTGGGCATGACATACACTAGATTTACTCGAATAACCATCAGAAGTATATTTACGCAGTACAAAATAATACTTCAACATGACTTATTTAAATAATCAAATACCTACCGTCTTACTAGCGGCATCTAAAGCCTTCGATAAATTTGCATCACTGGCAAAAAATTTCTTGGACACAAGAATTACTTCTCCGCCCTCACTGCGTAGGCTCAGGTTGATACCAGATTCAACATTTTGGGCGTTTAGGATAGATTCCAAGCCCTGCCAAATGATACATTTGTTAAAATGGTAAACAGAGATAGTTGAATTGATTAAATATTCTTATTAATCCAGGTGGCATGATTATTTACTTATTTTAATCGTTGCACATATTTTGGCAACCACGACAGATACGAAACGACTCACGATACCCAAGTATGAAAAGAGAGATATCGGAATTGGTTATAAATGTTGTAATATCTGAGGTTGGACAAATATCGGTGACCAACATTGAAGACATTTCAATTAGATGATGTGTAAACTTTATCGGCATTAAATAGATGGAAATGATTTAGAACGGATAGAATGTCTGCTAAAACTTATAAAAGATTGTCAAAGAGCAAACTATGATAATAGCGGGACGAAAAATAAATTTGCAACTTACAAACAACGAGCCCTCCGAAAGTTGAGCTAACTGCACGAATATTTTCTTGGCTTTTCCAGTTAAAAGGTAGTGGTGAGATTTTTTTCGCTGAACGTGGAAATCAAAAGAAACGGTAGGAAATTTTCTGATACTTTACAGGCTTAAAAGGATGTACTGAAATTTTTATCAAAAACAGAGGTTATTCCCATGTAGGTAAATAAAAAATATTACTAAAACAGTAAAAAATACAGCATTATTAACACGTTTTACCTGTCTTAAAAATATATAGTGGTTTTTACATTAATATTTTACTTGGCAAAGTGCATCTAAATTAATCATCATTTTACAAATATACGGCAAAATTGCTTGAAAGATTCACAAAGAGTACGAGCAAGTGTTTATCTCCCTCAGAGACCCCTCTTGAAGTCACAGCGGAAAATGTAAATTAGTGCAGTACAGAACAGTTTTGTTAGAATCTTAAACTTTATAGACCATTCTTCTTCATTGACAATGTTATGTTATGGGGGAGGGGGTCCTTTGCGTTTGGTTTAACTGCTGGTGGCAGAATTTCTTCTTGCTTTGGTTATGTTCAAAACGTCTTGAGAGGTGCTTGTAATGCAGATGGAGATTTGTAAGAGTTTGCTGATTTTTCAAAGCAAATTTTGGGGCAACTGCCTTTTGCCTTTAATAATCACGTGGCAGTATGTCTGTTAAATTCACGAAGCATGACCCATTGGAGTACATCTAATATGCAATACTGATGCCATGAATATCAAGAAAGATAATTGCTAACGAAAAGGCGACATTTGAAATATTTAGTTGATTTCTCAGATTAAGGTTGGTTACAGATTTGAACTGACTTTTTCTTACCTGCCTTTTTCCCACCATACTCGTCGCCACGGTGATACGTTTCCAGGTTCTAACGACGCCCTCCTTACTGTCAAAGAGTTCCTCGTCTGTGAGAAAGAGGGAAAAAAACTATCAAAGTGCATCGCACAACTTTTAGCTTAGACAACTAATAGAAGCTGATCCAGTTTACGGTAAAGATTTCACTTCGAGTGAACCCTAAATGAGTTCTCTCCAACATCATTTACCAATTTGTTGATTTTAAGAAACACATGGTCTCACATCTCGACGTATAATACCACTGACTAAATTCAAAACGAAGTGTTATTGTATCTATAGTCTAGACATGTTTAGACTTTGAAAATGCGTACATATCAATGTTTTTGTTAAGTCAATGAATCACTGGCGTAGCAAGCGGGTGGACTGGGTGGAGGATATCCAGGGTCCCGAAGATTCAGCGGGCCCCACCCAAATGCGATTAAAAGATAATTGTCAAAAAATGTTACTCTGCCTGCCGTTTAACCACTTAGTACAGACCCGAAAGGAACCACAAAGCAATCACCAAGGCTGTAGAACTGCTTTTGATGAACCAGGCAAGAATGGTATACGGGAGTGAATCCGGATCTGGAGCGTGCAAGGTCTCACTCTTACCCCGTGTCTCCCCATGGAGATTGAGGGGGGATCTTAGAAAAAATGGGTTTATGATACCATTTTTGGGGGGCCCCTCGCTGTCACTTGTCCATGGGCCCCAGAGGGTCTTGCTATACGCCTCTGCAATGAATGTGTGGGTATATCACCTCATTAGTTACACGAGGTACTACATCACTTTATTAAGTTTGTAAGCTATCATTTTTCTTGCTTCTCCTTCATGTTTTGTATACCCTGTACTATACTGTACCCACTTATTACAATATGCCAACACTGCTGTGGAATGAGATGTTAACTGATAATAAATTCAATATTTGTAACCTCCCTGTGACGTCACCAATAAGAAGTATGATCTCTTGAATATTGGTGAATCATTTCTTTTCCTTTATTTGATTTTCTCTAGCATGCTTTGAATTAAATCAGGGTGTATAGATATTACATGAAGCACGATCTCTGATAATTTTAAGTAAAACAAAAAGGTCTTTCCTAACCGTAAACATAATATTCAGATTTTACCCATTTAAACGTAATCTTTGATGATTAGTGCCAATTTTGGGGGAAAAGGTGTGTTGAGAAATAGCCTGACGGATTACCTGTTTGATCAGGAATGGTAGTGGGAAAAGGATCCTCTTCCTCAGCAAAGATTGTTTCAGGAATCGCCAGCACCCTAGCCTTCTCAGCGGCAGCCTCTGCCTCTAGTTGAGGTGTTGTTACCTAAGATACAATTAAAAAGATAAGCCTACTAAATTCATATAAAAAAATCTGTTTTAATGTATTTCTCTTGGCTCATGATGATATTTCTGGGTTTGAGGGTAATTTTAGAGTTATAACAATTGACTCCTACACTGACGACGTCCAGTAAAAGCTTAGCCATAACTTGAAAGTAAAAATTCAACATCATTGTTTCACACCGAATATTACACTAATAAAGGTACTTAAGGCGTCCAGAATAGATTTCGCTAGTTTTTCAAAGTAAAAAAATCACGGCGATAAATAAATGGAAGAAGGTTGATTGCATGAGAGCAATGTTGATTGTATACTGCAAAGTCCTTGCTTTTCTGTGACACTACTTGTCGAAATATCTGTAGTAACATTCCATTTCGAAACCGCCTAGAAATTCCAATATACTTCTGAGTCAAAAAAAAAAAATAAAAAAACTGACGATTGCTGGGCGACCATCCCCTCAATAGCAATTGCTAGGGTATCAAGCCCCTGATAGGCCTTATGAATCGATGTAACGCGACGTCATTTTGGAGGGCAAAAATTAAACACACTTCGAACGCTCGCGTAATGGACTAACGCGCTTGGTATCCGGCCGGTACACAAATCAGCTTTCTGCATTTGTTGGTATAATTTGCAATGATACGCGCTTACCTCATCTGAGGGCGCAATTTCTGTTCTGCGACTTCATATGCATAATGACTATTACCAGGGATTCTCATTGTTCAGTTTTTAAGGAATGTAATTTACTGAATAACGTTCCTTTTCTTACGTCAAGTCTCAAAACGGACTTGAAATGTTATTTCAACATCGTAAATAAGTGTTGTCCATCACTGAATGATTATGGGTATGAAGGAGGGTATAAACAGTTTTATACAAAATATGGGATTTAAAAATCTTGTTAACACAATGATTTACATTTGTGATACCGGTGTTTTTTTTTTTTTTTTGTTTACTGCTTGGTCACATACAGTTAATGTATGAGATGAGTTTTGGAGGTAATTCATGCGAAAAGTGTCTCCCACACACTTTTCAAATTAAACATTGAACACTGCACAGTATATCGGATGTTCCTTCGAAACATAAAACAATCGCAAGGTAAAATTTAGTTATATGAATAAAAAACAAACCTGCAGTCCATTAATGATAAATGTACCAGTCATGTTCTTCTCCTTCCTTTCAAATTCTCCACGAGCATGTTCCGACCAACCACGATTAACCGACTCTCTCTGATTTAGCATGTGAACTGAATTTATCAAGGAAATACAAAATGAGCAATATTATTTAGTAACTTATGACAAACCGTAGAAGTATGATTCGCATTTGCAGCAGGTAAAACTCACAGCCCTATGTAAATGATGTTGAGGGTCGCAGGAAATGTGAAAAATGTAACAAAATATCCACTCCTTCCTCTCAAAATAGTTCTCAACAAATTTAAAAATAATAAAATGGCCCATGTGGAACCCAAAATAACCCCTTTGTTTTGCTTTTTTCTTTAAACAGAGTTTAGGGAAAAGGCCCTTTAAAAACACTTGGAACCTAGCCGATGCCTTTATGCCAACATCAGGTCTACATTTAATTACGTTGTGTACCTACCAGTACGTTTCAGTGCAGCATCGTTTTTCCAGTTGTCATCATGAATGGAGAAGTTCTGCGAGTTGTTCTGTGCACCTTGCCTTACCTTGGATAATTCGGCAATAACATTGCACCTTCCCTTTAAGAAATAAGAAAACATGTTTTGCCTCTGTTTATGTCGGTTGCAGTTCCGTCCAAAATGTTTACGTATACAAAAGACAGTTCCTGTTTCATCACTTTTGAGCTGATTACTACGCTAATGTGTAGTCACACTCCGCACACTGTCCAGATCCATTCAAACCCCTCTTTGTACCCATGGATGAGGTTAATTAACTACGTATCGTAGTTTATCAGCTTTCTTTGAGGATGAAATTGAGTTTCTTTACCGGATGATGTACAGGACAGTTATGTGTTTTAACTCTTCGTTGACAACAACAAAGCTGAACCAATTCTTGCTTCGTTCCATTGGCGTTCCTCCCACTCGCCCCCCCCCCCACTGGAATTTTGAGTGTCCAAAAATTGAATCTGTGCGAAAAATATATCTGTAGTCTGAATGGTCTCGAATCCCCATGATGACCACTGACGCAAAAATGCAAATTTTCGGCTCGCTTCGTGCGCATTTGTCACATTACACATTCCATGTCTTATAACCATTATTTGGGTAATAAAACGTTATTGTGACCAAAGCTCTTTTACGACAAAAGTCCATCTTCGACCTCTGTAGGGACCCTGCATCAGTACAGAATCTTTGAGCAATGAAATAGCACGAGTAGCATACACGGTAACATATGAAGCATGTAAAATTGGTTTGTGTCTGCACAAGGAGGAGCTTAACACGGTTATGGGAGGAGCTGCTATGTGCTTAGTTGGGAGAATTTGAACTGTCTGGGATGACAAGAGTTGCCCTTTCAGATAATAATTTCAGGGAGAGGAGATACCCCTCCACTAAGACAACGTACCTTTTATTTACAGCCAATCAAAAGCAAAATTTCGAAATCTTTCCAATATATGATAAGTTCGAAAATTGATCAAAGATAGCACCAGTTGGTTCTAAGCTATCTGAAAGGGAAAATGCAGTCACCCCAATCAGAGTTAGTATGCCCCGTTACTCTAGTTCATGAATGGCCTATTTTGATCATGTGACAATATTTTTGTTAGTGAATTGTGAATTTCAAGGAGAATTTCTCCTTTTTTTACCTATTGTTTGTAATAATTATGTTCAAAACGTCTTCAGAGATGCTTGTAATGCAATAAGAGGAGATTTGCAAGAGTTTGCTGATTTTTCAAAGCAAATTTTGGAGCGACTGCTATTGCCTTTAAATGAACAAAACATTCTCAAAGTGGGGCACCCCTCCTCTTTGACCCCTCCCCAGGACACCACCTGCACAAGGTGACAATTAAAGAAAGGATTCGCTCCTGGTTAAAACTACCCCCAGTGCGAATATAAACGTTTTATATCGGCTTTCTAGGTGTATCTGGGGTGGGCTTACAGCATTATCTTCACTGGTACCCCCCATCCCCCATCACCAACCTCTGCTGTACGCCACTGTGCAGATTTGCCGAAAAGTGTCAATGCAGGCGTCAAACTCACAATATATATGTCATAATTTCAAAGTAACTTACAAGACTGTTTTTTTTTTTCAAAAACCATTTCAAAAACTTTTTCAAAAACTATTGACCATATCAAGCCATGAGATCTCAACAAAAAATGTTCAGAAAACTTTAGAGTAACTTGCAAGGCCAAGGAAATGGAAATGTGGGTATGCTATTGATATTGACGAGGCGCACTCCCATGAAATGGTCAAGCCCCGCCCCAGCCATCCCCACTACAAAGATCCTGAATACACCACTGCTTCGTTCTAGGTCCTGTTTAAACGTACTACTTACCGACTTTACGACGTAGAGGTATTCACTGCTGTACATATCCTTGCAAATAATTGTCCCAGCCCTGGCGAAGAGGAAAACAGTGCACTTAATGAAAAGATCATTCTTTTGAACATGCGCATAGTGCCCACGTTAACCCAGATTTTTGAACAATTATTCGTTTTCATAATGTCATTCTTCCGCACGAACATAAATTAACAGAGGTTAGCGGCTAATTAAACGGTTCACCTTGGGATACAGGGGACGTCCTCCGCCCCCCCCCCCAATTGCAAACCATGCGGTTTCCATTCATCAAAAGCAGCATATAATATAAAGTTGATATGGTGCTATTGACGATAACATTTTTTCCATCTCACAAATGTCAGATATTTTTATTCTACTTTTGATCTTTTGGGTTACAATTTGACTCTCCAAAATAACTTTAGCTGTTCAGTCATGATTATTTCGGTATAGCCTCCATTTATTGATGTAAGTTTTAACATTCGGCACTTTGTCCGGAAATTCCATTAATTATTTTCTGTAAAGCTGTCTGCAACCTACACACAAGTATATAAAATGTTTAATTTACTGAAAGCGACAATTGGTGTAAAGGTTGTACTCGACAGCAGAAGTGGGTCGTCAGTGACAGACCAATTGAGGGAGATATTTGGTATGTATACGCCCACTTACTTGTAATATTGGGTGTAGATGGCCGTGGGGTTATCCTTTACTTTCTCATCCTGAAGATTCAATTCTAAATGATTGTCTCTACAAAATTGAACCAATTCTTCCCTCCTTCTCTCGAGAGGTTCGCGGACAACTCTGATAAAATCCTGTTAAAATAGCAAAACAAGAGCAATTGCTTATGCTGAAGTTATGTAAACAGCTTTTAGGTCTATATTCCCATCTACCCTGGGGACTCTGTTTGCTCAGCATTCCAAACACCGACTGAGAATATGTCGTACAGCCTGCTACGTAGGTAAATGCCCACCTGACCTGTTCAAAGTTTAAGAAAGCCATTATCGAAGTTGAGCTTACTTTCTTCAATTTAAAGGAAACAAGTAAAACTATTTCCCCAGGGTGATTTGGGTGTTGTTTTCATTTTGAAATAACTTCTTCAAAAAGTATTTCCGATATGAAATTTCATCTGCCACACAAACATAACATTCTCACTATGTATCGAGGTCTATACTCAAAGCTACATTATGGAAATCTACAAACCTGTTGTGGGAACACATTTTATGTACAAAATAAGCGAGGACAAATTAGTTCCTCCGATGCCCGGAAGATGAACATGATATAAACATGAAAGGGTAATGAGAGGGCGACATGCAGAAACATCTTTTAAGAATGAAGCTCTTATGTGGTGCAGAATTGCAGGCCTGATGGCAGTGCATTACTTCCTGTGCAGTATGGCGCATATCTCTGAGTAGGTCTGACCAAGTGACACAATCCCTAAGAAAGGTCAGATTGTAGGACATAGAACATAGCATGCATGCAGAGCGATCAATAAGCATCGGGCGCATGAGAGTCCCGATATCCCCACCCCATCCTTAAATGTTTGTGGAGGATAACATTGCAACATATCAAAATAGAGAGTAAAGCCACTGAAGAGCACACAATAACGTATGTTCATTCAACCCACTTCCCCAAAAATAAATAAATAATAATAAATTGGGGGAAGAATGCCCTTGATGAAAGTTCCGAGAACGTATCAAATGTTGATGGAAAAGGCCCAATTACGTTGCATGAGACGCTTGTCAGCTCAAGTGTACTATGATTTTCTCATTTCTTGAGGTCTAAGAGTGAAATTTCACTTCTGGTCAATGATCACTCTTTTATCGAGTTATGCTGCAGCTTTAAGATGGGTGCAGGTTTCACTTTAAGCAGGGGGTTGTAACAGTCATAACTCCCCGCTGGAAGAAGGGCAGAAGGTCACTCAATAATATACAAAATCTCAGTAGATACTCTGTTGGTAGAATTACACTCCATCACAATAAAAAAAGTCCGTCTGAAACTTGCCTCTTTATTAATGAGTAGTACTTCCACCTCATTCTTACAGATCACGCTAGCTGTCCTAGGACAATCATGAAGAAGGCCGATTTCCTGAAGTATCAAGATTTAGAGAAATTATTCCTTACGCTGACTAAATATTCAGCACATTATTCGAAAATGCTTTCATTCTGTTACTGCATAGAGAGTTGATGAATAAAGGTGATTCAAGGATATAAATCAATACATTATTTTTTTTTTTTATTATTTTGCTGTAGTTGTTCCTCGGATTAAAAGTCCCCCTCCCTCTGCAAAAAAAAAAAGTACTTGTCGATTAAGAGTTGTTGCATAATCCTTTGACCAAAAATCCTGATAACATTACTAGGCTTTCTTTTTGGGCTAACAATATTACTAAGTTTCCAACGAACTTATCGTTTATAGGTTGGCTGACTTTTATAGTTGTTTTGTTAATGATTCATCACTTTAGGCACTGGTTGGCATGGAGCGTGCACAAGAATCAATTTATATGTGTACATGAAACGTTTTTCTCTTGTTAACGCTATGACGATTGCACGCAGAAGGAAGACAAATTAGAATCCACTTTGTCATTGTGACGACAGTTGAAGCATGCCTTACCAAAATCTTTAACCATTTAGTCGTGATATCGTGATGTCATTTGTTTGTAATCATGAATACGCTCATAACTTACCGTGCACATTTCTATGAAGAACAGTTTAGTAGAAACATGATAAATAAGGTGAAAACCTTCCCATAATATAGTCTATAGACATAGGGGTACGGGGGTCAATATTTCTGGGGGTAGGGATAATTTTTGCCCGAATTTAGAATTTTGGACCAAGTTGCCGGAGTTTTGATACCGCTGTGTCGGCTAGCACAAATCCGTAACGTTAGAACTTACAATTCTAAGAATAGGCATGCGTACTTAGGCAAATTAGAATGAGTAGTAATGGCTCGCTAAAAGGGCATAATTTATTTTCTTGGCTGTCTCATTTGCCCGAATGGATCCACTATTTTTGCTCGAACTGGGAGGGCACATACCCCCCTGCCCCCTCGTACGCTAATGTTTTTAAAAATAATCATTGAAGCAAATCGTAAGCATGCATGTAAAAGAAACAAACACTTCAGCCCAATACGTACCCCAAATGACTGGCCACTAGTAATTTCATCGATGGTCCTTATAAAAGTCTCTCCATTCCGAGGGTCCAATTCTTTTTTATTTACCAGACAAGTCCCAGATAAAATGATATAAAAACAAGAGGCCACGTGACCTTCCTTTAGAATGATTCGACGAGGTTCAAATCTTAAAAAAAAAAAAAAAAAAAAAAACACTTGAAAGAAAAAAAAACACCCAAAACCATGATAAAGTACAATCTTCATTTTGTCATTGATCACACTTGAAAGCATCGAGTACTAAGGTGTAGTATATCTTAAATTCTATACTTCATGCATTCAAAAGAAATGATTCTTTACAAACAAAATGATATTGTAACAAAGTTTAACAACATCAAAGTTTACCTGAACTTAATGAAATGTCATGTATAGGGCCGGGGCTACCCCCGAAGAAGGTATTTCTATTTTTGAATGACGTGGGTGACTTTTAAAACAAAACACAAGCAAAACATACTTTTGGTATTCCATAATTCTTGCTAGTTCATGCTTGGTCTCTCGTTGGTAATCTTCGAATGCTTTAGTATTTCGCAATAGAGCCAACACTACAGCAATGTCTTCTTTGGTTCTTTTATCTGGTTTCAAAGAAAGAATACTTTTCAGCTTTTCTGATCCACGAGTCTGTGAAAGATAATATAAAGATTTAGGCTTCAGGTACTAACGAAGGATCTGGGCCCAAATTGGCACTTTCGTTGGATCTAATCACTCCGTTTCATTCTCCTGAAGAATGTTAAGGACTTTCAAGTTTCGAAGTACAATATCATAAGGTTCATGCACTTGTCAATTTATATGGGTTGATTGTAATGCGTGCTGGGTCATTTACTGAAGCAGGGTGAACACCACTGAATCGTACAAGACTATGCAGACATTTAGCCAAAAATGGTTATGCATCGTGAAGAAGAAATCCCTTTACCTGATAATAACGTTGATAATATAATGAAATTAAAGTCTTCTTCACTTCTTAATTAAATACGGTGTTACGCTGTCATGTTTATTCATTACCCCCCCCCCCCACTACCCGCTGTCCAATATCTAAGCTGTTTTGATGTGTCCCTTCTCCTAATTAGGGATATAATATATAACAAAGAAACTTAGTATAGCTCATCAACTCTATCTCGCGAATATCATAATCCTAGTGTCAGGTTTGCTACATAGACTTTTTGCATATATTTGACGAGTAGCTCTGACCCATAACTGTGTTTTAAACACCTAATTTGATTCTTTAAGTTGTCATAAAATCTTTCCTTTTTAAAGTTAGAAAAAAGGCTGTGTTTTAAGAGAAAAATTAAGAGTGTTACTTCTGTATATCTTCCTGTGATATGATAATTTTTTTGTGCCTCAAAGAAAACTTGTTAGAAACGGTACTCACCACTCGAAGTTTTGAAAATGTTATTGGATCGAAAGCAAGATTCTGCTCCATGTCGGCTCGAAGGTTTAGATGCATTTCCACCCAAGACCATTGCTTTGTAGCGCCCTCTTTCACGTAGCTGATACAGTGAAAAAATGATTTTGTTTCTTCAAGTTATCAGTAGCTATTTCTCACCTTTGTCGAGGTCTTATTAGTATAAAAGTAACAAAAACTTATTATTACATCTTTTTGGTCACTCTTAAAGGCTAATCAGGTGTCACTTCGATATGTTTGTATACTCCCGGCAACCTTATTCAGGTATGGCTCCTCTGAATCAGGTAACAAAATTTCTAGTTAATTAAGTGCCTAATTAATGCAAAATAACTCTCTTATTTCCTTTTAGCGTGCAACATTTATTTTCTGAGATATTGTAAAAAGCAGTGAGGCCGGAATGTTTTTAAAAATGGGGACCTGAATCACTTGACTCGACTCCAAAATTTTGTCATTTTCTAAGATAAGTTTTGACGTATAAGACGAAAAATCAGTAAGCCAAATATCATTGCGGGTTGTAGAGCATTCTAACCCCCCCCCCCCACCGGAAGATACCAGCTGATGTTTTTTCAACATACGTTTCAGTTCTCTGGTTAGCGTCATTTGATTGTCATGTTGACAGTAGTAACGCATGGAAGAACTAATAAAATAACTGAACGACTGCATACATAGGCGTAGGAGGCGGGGAGGGGCGGGGGGATAATCCCCCAGTCAAAAATGTAGGAGGCGGAAGTATGCTTCCCCCCATCCAAGGACGAAAACCCCTTATTTGTCTCTGCTGTAATGTCAAAAATTTGCAGTAATTTGCCTTAAAATTTGTCCAAAAATGATGCACCAAATTGCATCTAAGGAACCTCAAACATCCAATAATTTCCCAAAGGGGAGGGGGACACCCCCTCCCCACCCTCCCGTTTGACCCCTCCCCCAGGACGGCCATCCGGAACAAGGTTCACCCCCCTCAGTCTCGCGCAGCTTCATACGCCTATGACTGCATATCAGGACTCAACATGTACAATAGTGTGATAAAATGAAAGTTTGACTGTAGAAATATTCAGCAAACAGACAGACGTACATAGGCCTATATTTTTGTTTGGATGGGAGGGGGCTTAGCACATTTTCCCCTGCCTTTGACATCTTAAAGCACCTATTGGCCTATATTCTTAAATGCCGGGGTTCGCGACATGCCCTTGAATGACCTGCGGGAGATTTCAGGAGCCGAATTGAAAATCTTTATGTAAAAACAAGCTTTTGAATGACAATTTGGCTTCATGCAAGTCATCGAAGATTAAATCGAAAGTAAAAGTGACCCTCGGCCTTTAACACTTGAGGGGGCTAGTGATAATTCCCCGTTAAAGGGAAATATTGCATTTGTTGTAAAGAAATTTTCTTTTTCTTAAAACAAATATTTATAAATTTAGAATGGTAGAAAATTCACAATGAGGCAGCACGGTAGCATTCTTTTCAAGAAATAAGGTTCACCCAGAGGGATTATCAGTCATTTGTTCCTCAAAAATAATTATTGGCCTAAATTCTCAAAATTTCAAATGATGCAACATCTGTAATTCTTGTCATGCATGATATTTTGAGGATAGGCTTGCGGTTATTGGAGGAGTATATTGGCGAGACTGAATGGTTTCAAGTAGATTATAGCTGTTTTCTTTGTATGCCGTATTGGTGCACTTTAAACGCAGTATTACCCTTTAAGATTCTTCACATGAATGAAGAGAAAGCAATGGTTAGCCAACAACATTTGTCTAATTTCTGGCCAATTTACCTAATTTCTGACCAATTTACCTATTTTCTGACCAATTTTAAACTTCGACGACTCATTTGTGACTACTAATCCTGAGTCAATTACTTTTCCATGTGTCCGACATCATCAGAGATTAGTCAAAAATGAATGACCAAAGCCGTTTAGTCGATTGAGACTAACTTTTACTTACAGTGATATAAGCTGAAACTATAAACTTTGATTAAAAAAAATTAGGAAGTTACCTCTTCAAGGCCAAGCAAATCCCTGCAATTACCCTCACGGTTTTGGAAACTCTGCGGAACGTCTCATATGCCTGTAAAATTTTTGAAAAAGTTCTTTCTATTATAAACATTAAAAAGCTTACACAACCTTAATCCTTACTCCAAATTCGATGTTTGTCTTGTAACTGGGAATTCTATATCATTTAACGTACCTCCCATTTAAATGTGTGCCAGAGAGCTGTAATCACCGAATCCAGTACGTCATGTTTCAAGTTGCTCACCCCCACCCCCACTCCATCGAGCATTTGAACGGGTGGCTATTCTGTCATTGGGGCCAGAGGTGTCGGCTGAGTCACGTGATCTCGCGTCTCTTTGATTTTGAACGGCAAGATCGCGCGTCTTTTTGGTTTTGAATGGCAAGCGTCCATTGTGTCACAAAAGTAGCAATGATTATGCAGTGCGCGTGTGCTATGGGGTTGGTCGGTGACACGTCACTTCCCCATGGCAACAACGTGTTGGAGTGAAAACAAATGTATTGCGCATATTCTGAACTATATTGTAGTGCAGGGATTTTTTCACTCCAGCAGTGAAGCGCGTAAAGTGTTCTCATATGGTTATACTGCAGTCAGTTTACATGAAACACAAATTAGTCAAAATGGTGTCTGAATCGACTAACCATGTTAGTCACGATATTTGACTAGTTTCTAACTTATTTTATGATAGTGGACTAACAATTGTTGGTCGAAAATTAGTCAAAAATTAGTCAACGAGGCTAAAAATTGGTCAGAAACTAAGTCAATTGGTCAAAAATTAGTCAGTTGTTATTGACCAACGTAATAAGTCGATTCAGATACCTTTTTGACGAATTTGTGTTTATAGTGAATTGTTGTTTTCACTCCAAAGTTGCTAGGGAAACGAAAAGACCCGGATGACCGACCCCATAAATACGCTTATTGCGGGTGTGTTTTGCCCTTCATGGCCTGGGAATCCTACTCGCGTGACGTTACATGAAATCCCTCCATAGCCTGAAGAGCAGAAGCAACGGGAGGGCGAAAGTCACGCGTGTTCCGGAAACCAAAGGCCCGGCTACTATACGCAGGCAAGTTGAAATGGGGCCAAAAGTTGCCCTCTTGGAGGTGGTTTAATGTCCCTGCAGCTGTGTAGGCTGTACTCCTCGATTTACGTTTAATATAGAATCTTGAATTGCCGAACCTATTCGGCACCTGATGCAACGTGGAAACTGCCATCGTGCTGTAATGAATTTCTAAATGTAAACGTTGTGTTAGGTGCAGAAAATGTAAAAAAAACGGCCACTGTCCCTGCAGCTGTGTAGGCTGTACTCCTCGATTTACGTTTAATATAGAATCTTGAATTGCCGAACCTATTCGGCACCTGATGCAACGTGGAAACTGCCATCGTGCTGTAATGAATTTCTAAATGTAAACGTTGTGTTAGGTGCAGAAAATGTAAAAAAAACGGCCACGTTGCAGTAGGCATTCGCATGCACTTAGGCTACTCATCAAAGTTTTAATAAGTTTTGGTAATGATAACACCTATCCATGCCGTGCGGGAATGTTTCCGAATTGGGGAGTCAGACCATTGAAATCCCGAGTTATTAGTGACATATTCCCCGGTTGTTCTGAAAGCTCTAAATGCCTAAAAAGATTTCAAACTAAAAATTATTTGGAAGGCTGCAGGCCGAAGCCCCCCCCCCCCGTTCCGACGGTCATGCTAAGCCAATAGAACCTACTGCCATTGTGCTTTGTTCTCAGCATAAGCAATGGAGTGGGAAAAATAAGCCAGTGAGCCACAACGGGAAAAAAGGCAGTGGCCGGCCCGACTTAAACCAATTGGTTAGAAACTGAGCCGTGAAACCTCATCTAACTAACTAACTAACTAACTTAGGTTAAAATTTTTATTAAGCTAGTATCAATTATTGTTCTTTTTATGAAAAGTGCAAAATTATCACTACGTGGTGAAGTTGAGTTTTAGCTGTTCAGTGTCCGGTTATTCAATATACGAAACGAATGCTAGTTCGAGGATTCCGGACAGTGAACCAACCTCCTCGCCACGTCTTTGGTCTTCTTTAAGTTTCCATTGCATGTAATTTTTCTGCAGATTAAATCGTGTTGTGGATCGTCGGACAAACCTACGGCTGCTGACTTGACCACTTTTGTTTCCTGTTGCAATTTCTGCCATGGATACGCAACCCGCTCTTGATTATTTCTCTATGCCAGAAATGTAGGCTACGTAAAAAGTTTGTCTCATTTCAGCTTCTTTGTTCTGTTACATCCTCATGTGATGATGTTTGTCCTGCTTAAAATCTTGTGAGTGCCATTCTCTAGCTACAGCTCATAAAATTCTAGATCATCGATTACTTCCTTAATATTTTGAAATTTTTGCTCTGACCTGCAGCACGCATGGAATATAGGGTTAAGTTTTATTAGTCTGTTGCATACACTTCAATTAACATCTTACTTCTAAGGAATGCTTAAATTTTCTTATCTTCTTCCTTTGTCTCCCAAAAAAGTTTCCTCTATAATAACTGCTGTGGCCACTGCTGAGTATGTCCGCCAAGTAATTGAACCGTTTAGCGATATACAATTTAGACAGATTCTAACTGCCAACTTTAGATTCTGCCTAAAGACAGATTCTAACTCTTCTCTTGTTAGCGCTGAAAAGATGGACACAGTTTTGTCAAGATGAAATCCAATTAAATCCTTCACTGGTGACAATAAAATGCTTTATCGATCCAAATTGAAAAGACTACCAATTTTTCCAAAAAGTATAAGCCGACGGATTAATATATAGTGTTGGTAGTAAAAGGCCGATATCCAATTAGCTGAACTTGGCTGAGTTTAGCCCTAAGTACAGTACAACTCGACTGATGAATTGAATTGAGACTCAAGAGTTAAATTGTGAACTGTCGATAAATTCATCTCTTGCTCAATACTGTTTATAAGGCTATGCTGCTTTTTAACAATTGAATTGGCATAGCTATTTACCTAGCTCATAAAAGTAACCCTTTCACGTTGCCGTCAATCCTTCAGGTATAGGCTTTCAAACTGACGATGAATGGCTAGCTAGGTCCTACGTCAAATAAAGATTTTGTAGCTAAATCAAAGGAAATTGGCCAAAAGCAAGTAGGGTTTACACAAAGATCCAAACTCAAACTTATTGATGAAAACCGTCCTTTTAAATTGTAACTTTACAGTATACGCAATTGAGTCAATTGAGCTGAGAGCGAAGTAATCCTTGAGGCTAAAATCGATTTTCCTTTTATTTTGAAAGAAATACCGGCATCATTTGAGGTAGCATTTTCGACTAACTTCACCAAACTTTGCTTCGAAACACACAATTTCAACCGGTCTGCTGTAAGTTCTACAAAAGGACAGAATTCATGTGGGGTAGAACTTTGTACAGTTCAGTTTCTTTGTGATGGAAGTAAGTGTCTCCCACTCGAACAATGTTTTCTACACTTGGCGGGGAATAGAGGAATAAACCGGCGTGATGGTAACCCCGAGGATGATGACGGAAATTGGTTTCATAAACTGAAGCTAAAGGGATTGCGTTTTCTGAATGGTGAAAAAGAGTATTATAATTTCAACCTACAGCTTTAGTGGTAATACTGTATTTTTTACAGATATACCATTACACTAAACCATCTATGTTGATACTGAAGCAAGGCGTTTCTGCACCGTCCTCGATACACAACCGTTACCTTTGTTGCTCTTCGGACTAATCTTTCCCGCATATCATATCTCCAGCCACTTATCACAAGCGATTAGCAGAGACTTGAACATGGCGTTATCTTTCAATTCAAAATTCTTTCCTTTTTCAGAGGGGGGGGGGGGGCTTTGTTTTTATTATTTTAGGCAAAGCAATCAATGGTCGGCAGGGCAGACGTTTTTCTTTCAGTTCATCGGAAGCTAAACTGAAACTCTATTCACGCTAACCATTTGTGGGTGTGACAGTCATATTATAGTACCACTAACTGTATAATCGTTACGTGTACATAAATTTAGTGGAATAATATATACCTTGTTATGACGTTTCCTCTGGTTTCCGTAGTCCCCCTGCAGAGACAGAAGTTTTTTTTTAAATTTATTATCTCGTTTTCTCCACATTGCTGGAATATTCTAGTTAGCGAACAAACTTCGCCAACTGAAATATTTAATTTACCAAGTATTGAAGTATTTTACATGCATTCAGACAATATTTCTCATAATAGAAGTTTGTTTTAAAAGTATAAAATATATCACTTTAGGTTTTGAAACCCACAAAATGAAATTTTTATAAAAAAAAAAAAAAAAAAAAAAAAAAAAAAAACAGAAAACACACACAGGCTGACACACTCACACATACCAGGATATTTTCCCAACTTAAACAACTCTGGGTCTTGCTGCCTCATATCTATACATTTTTTTCAAAAGTCCCCTCGACTCTCTGGCGAAGAGCCTAGGGGCGAAACCAAAGCATTACTCCCGAAGGAGGCTGCTCCGCCTAAAGAGCTACGTCCCTGAAGAACACTATACGTCCCCGAAAGGACAACTTAGCTGACCATCCCCGACTCTCAGACCTCTACATCAAGAGTCTGTCATGCGTGGTCCCGCTCTTGACTGGCTGAAAAGAACAGCTAATACACATGATCTTCGCAAAAAAGCTGTGAAGCGATCTTGGGCTTAACCAGATCAGATTAACTGTTCCCCCTTTAAACAGTTACTTGATTCCTTTAAAACATCACATTTGTAATTTGGAAGAGAAAATACTTAAAATTATTCTCAACACATTTGAATGTCCCTTTAAATGCAGTAATTGAATGCTGCAAACTGATAAACCCTGTACAAAGAGCAACTGTAATGCGGCCTGAGAGTTTGAAACAAACACCCAACCTAGTAAAATGTCTGGCTATGCTGAGTATTGGGAGGAAAATGTACTGTATGAGACAATACATAAAATAGGCTACCAACAAAAATGAAGCTATTTCGACAAATCTACTTTGAAATTTATGTACAATTTAATAGCAGCTGCGGATCCAAGCGGGGCGCAACAGTCACGCGCCCCCTCTATTGGCCGTCATGCGTGTTAAAAAATTTGAGGCACAAAAAGAAAACGCTTCAAAATGTGTCAAATATAGCACCATTCTGCATTCCAAAAGAAAATTTTCCAAAGGGGGAGGGGGCGACACCCTTCCCCTTAACACCCTCCCTCAAGACAGCAATCAATCAGGTCTTGCGTCCCCTCTATTAAAAGTTTCTGGATACGCCCCTGCAGTTGGATATATTTCCAGCGCTGTGTCAAACAGTATCATGGTTACAAAATATTCTGGAAGTCATTCAGCTAATTAAGGGGGTAAAATCAATCAGCAAGACATAGCATAACACTACTCAACACAACATAACAAACATAAAGAGCAAAGGAGAGCAGCCCCACATGATACCCTGCTGTCCAAACCCACAACAAAACACAAACCAGACCAAAAATTCCAACCGAGCCTAGCACAATCAGATTTTACGATAGAGCTTGTCAATGTTAATCTTCAATCAATGGACTGAAGTGGAGTTAACAACATACTCATGCACAGTGGCGTAGCTAGGATTTTTTCCAGGGGGGCAAGACCTAAAAATTTCCGAATTTTCATCTGAAAATTTCCGAACTTTTTCTTCTTCTAGACTACAACTCAAGTTTAATGGTTTACATTTCCCAAAGCATATTACACCTACACGGTTTTACTGTATACATATAGATATGCATTTATGTAATACGTACTACACATACAATTGTGAATGTAGGCCCTAAGCTCATTTTACCACTAGGGCCTTATAGGGACGTATAAGTTTGTAATATTCGTAGAGCGAAGCGAGGCGCGAATTTTCTTTTTACTTCTATTTGAAATTGAAATCTATTTACCCAATTGTGTTGTATTAACTTAATGTCTTTTCTTATGTTTTTAATATCGGGAAGATATTTATCTTTAAAGAGTTTTCCAAGTCAATAATTAAAGATATTTGTCAAGTCTAGTATCAAGGAAATCTTGACGATTTGTTGTGATGCGTTACGTGCAGGTCGTAGTATAAATTATTAAGGCCTAATACAGTGACCAAAATCTTAAAAATTGTATTCACACATTATCTTCATTGAGTAGGAAAAGAGAACAATATATATAAATAATACCCATATAATGTCTTACAGAAATAAATTCTATTAAACAATTAAGTTTTATTAGATGCCGAGCGTAGGCGAGGCAAAGAAAAAAATTGATGTATTTTACTACATTTTGCTATAATTTGTTAGATATAAGCTTTATCAGATGCCGAGCTCAGCGAGGCAAAGAAAAATCTGATATATTTCATTACATTTTGCTATATTTTTCGAAAATTTTTACCATTCTTCGTTAATTTTATAGTGTTCAGCTATGTTTCGGATATTTGAAAATTTCCGAGGGCGACCGTTCCCTGCCCCCTGTAGCTACGCCACTGCTCATGCAGATGAAAGAAGCTCAACTTCCTTATATTAAACTTTGAGAAACACTTCACCAGCTTCTTATAATGGCCTCGAAACTTACTGGAGGTTGATTAAAAAAATCCCTCAGGGTAGTTTGCTTATGAGCTTTAAATTTCCAGATTCCCTTTTCAACTAAATTAGACTAGCTTGGCTACTCTTATAAATTATACTTGCTCTCGAGACCTGAACGTTTATGTCACACTTGAGCAAATAGGGGCCCCAAGACTTTTCTGTAACATTATGTTTTGCACAAACAGCAATGTTGGAGATATGTGCAGAGAGTTCGCATGTCGTTTGCACGCAACACAAATGCACGCGTAATCGTGCTTAAAGGGAAAATGCAGTCCCCCAGGAATGGTTCATATCAATCAAGTGGCAATAGTTTTGTCACTTACGGTATTTCTTAAATTAATGCAGAATAACTCCTTGGTTTACCTTCAATATTATGATTTTATCAGGAAACATTACAAAAAATACTTGTGAGAGAATTAAAAAGAGATCTGTAGGATTTAGCAAATTTTTGAAAATAAACTTAGGGCGACTGCCTTCTCCCTTTAAGCTCAGCGTATCCTACGCGCACTGTCCATATATCGATTGATCGGTTAGTTTGTAACATTTTTGTAGACTTTTGTAACTTTACTACAGGCATATCTCCAATATGGCGAATTTTGCGTTGCAGTTAGAAACTTGTAAACGGTGACATAGGCTTTTTAATTGTTTGGTACATACCTCTTGTGTTTTTGGAATGACTCTGTCCTGTTTCTCATCTGCTGAGATATTGCCACGCTTTTGCCGACGATTTCTCATCTTTCTTTCTTTGGAATATCCGCCATTCTCTGACGAACAATAACTTCCAGTCATGAAAGATTCTCTGGATGATGCAGAACTCGGAATGGAAGCCCTTTCTCTGACGGGTGAGGCCTGACGAACACTAAGAAAGGAAGATCCTTGAACAGAGGCAAATCTTGGTCGTGACAAGTGGACAGTAGATGTTTTCAAAGAAAGATATTTTCCACTTAGAGGTAAAGATGTTTTCTTAGAGACGATGGAGTTGTCACACGATATCAGGCCATCTGAATCCATGGCAGATCCTTCTTTCTGTGAGTCCCTAACCATTTTCAAGTTTTTCAAATTATCAGAATGCTGGTAGGAGCTTGTATGAGTTTCTACGTGGTTAAATCCACTTCTTGGACTGTGTTTGCACCCATCTACATCAACAATACGTTTCTTGATTCCACTCTTTTGATTTTCGGTCACCCTGCAGTTTCCTTCAATATCCAAACATTTTATGCCATCTTCCAAGTCATCGGAGGTACAATTTATCTGCGGTAAGTTTTCAACAATTAATATAGACGGTGTATCGTCTCTGGTACTGAACGAGCCAAGACAAGATTGTGGCCTGTGTTTCATTAGGAGTTTTTGTCTGCGTAAAGATACGGACGTCTCACCACGAGAATTACCAAAGATGGACATAGCACTATGTGGTCTGACCAAACCATCCTGTATGCTCAATTGCTTTGGTTCCGAACTTTTCTGTCGTGCTTTTGACGACAACGGACGATCCAAGTTTTCCATTTTCATGTTGTGTATCTACATAAAATGTTCAACGCGTTTCAAATCAAATTGAGTAACACCATTATCATAAAGTGTTTCTTCAACCCATCTTAACACGATGAAGAATGTGTTTGATCGTATTGAAATCAATATAGACTCCTCACAGTGACATGATCTGGCTTAAAGTGAAAAGCAACAAAATCCATTAAATATCTTTATTTGCATATTGCAAAGATGAGAATTGTTGCTACATCTTAAGACAATGGAAGCATTCCTTGAATTTTAATACACTCTGTTAAAAAGTTCGCTTAGGTTCTCGGTATGTACCGTTATGACCTTACCAGTATAGCTGGTTCTTTCTGTTGGCTAGTCATGCATGAACAAAATAAATGTAACGGTGATAATATCCTCAGAAAGCGTTACAAATTATCCCACGATGTTATCCAAACGAAGAGAATTTGACGAATAATAGCGCATCTCCAAAAGTGCAGAAACACCTGGTACTTCTCTCAAGGGACGGTGCAGGGTAATCAATTTTGCTCAGTTCGGTCAATTCCGTAAACAAGGAAACGTTGTTATAATAGGTCTATAAATAGAGCGAATATAGATTTAGTGTTTATATAAGAAAAGTTTAACTGTTGACCGATTTTAATCTCCCAGGAGAAGTGAAGTAATGAAAGTACTCTGAAGTGATGAGACTAGAACAAGATATAAAGAGAGATGCAGTGGACGTTATATCTACTCCCTTTACAGCACAGGCTGACAACGTCAAAAAGTGATATTAAGCCTCTGGATTACAAATAATGTCCTGTCCTTGGTAAATAAAAGAACGGATCCTCCTGAATCGGACCGATTGAACACCCGTCAGAATCAGATCTTCATTGATCTATTAATCCTATTGATCCCCTTTGGTATGACGTCATTGAAACTCATTGTTACCATTGTCTGACTCCTTTGACTTCCAAGCATCCAAACAGATCGATCTAGTTTGGTCATCTCGACGGCTTTTATCACCCTATGTGAATCGAGAAGTGTGTACTTTGAAAGGGAGAAGTTGGTTTCACCATTAATACATTAATTGGCTATGAAGAAGCACTCATTTCCAGCTACTTAAGATAGATCATTTCAACTGCTGCCCGCAGGGGTTTAACAGGAAAATCCATCTTTTTATTGCCTTTTTTATTCATCCCTATTCAGTTCAGAAGAGCCCTCTCTTTGTTGTAAATTGATGTACTTGTCTACACTACCAGGAATCACAGGATGTCTCAAAATGGTACACTCGGCTTTTGAAGAAGCCTTCTAACACCTGTGTGCAGCTAAGAGACTCAGGAAACCAATTTGTCTCTAAAATAAAATCACACTGCAAATTCTGTCTTTCTCAAACACCATGCAGGTCTAATAATAATTTGTATAGGTAAAGAAATCCAGCTTAGTGGAGTGGAAAAGTCAAATAATTTGGATGTTAGCATAACTTTCTTTCCAAAAAGGTTTTTTCTGTTATATAAGTACATATTACTGTGTGCTAAGTTTATTTTTTATAAGGAAATACAAGCGGGAGCCTAGCCAAAAAGGGAATTTTTTCTTCAAAGACCCTACATTCCTTGCCCTTGTTGGAAGACCAGAGTATGGTGCTATTTTTCCAACTTTTTTAAGCTTTCCCGGTAAAAAATAACCTATTCAACTCTTAACCCATGCTATACCTAACTATACCACACTGAGTACGAGACAAAAACTTTTACGTATGAAATTGTAAGTGACATCTCAATTTGCATAATAATGAAAAATGTTATAAATTGGAGCATTTCATTAAGTCTTATATGTTGGGATGACCTCTCTTGTACGGGCAAAATTATTATTTGTGTAATAAAATTTTTAAGTCTCTTTGCTAATGTTGAAAAGATCAAACTTACTTAATTTGAATGAAGTTCGAGGTGAAAATTCTGTTCAATCTAATATAGTCAATAGAATACCAGGCTAGCAAAAGGTTTCTTTCGGTGCACATCGTGATGCACCCCATTGTTCTTTTATACCAAACAAATTAGTCCGGGAGCCCAGAGGGGTTAGCTTACCTGGAAAGGTAACCAATTTTCGTGTTTATTACTGTGTCTGGCATGGGTTCAGAGTCAAGGAACTGGCCGTCTGCCGGGTTCCTGGTGT
>WURT03205598.1:0-27141 GCA_009936505.3 Holothuria glaberrima
CTGACCCGAAAGGGGCCCTTCATACAATAGGTCCCCCAAGTTAAATCCGGCTATGACATAAGATCGATTGAGGCCGTCCCAAGAAGCAGTTTTCTGTAAATAATCTTATTTGATTTATTCCGACAATCTAGCGTGTACACATCTGCAAAACATCAATTCTGCTCGGCTGACCTTTTTTCAACATTCCTTATTTAAAGATAACAATATGGGGGAGAGATTCCAACTATAAGGGTAAACCACTTGAAGATATAAACACCTTCATTCTTTGTCATCTTACATATTCAGTAATTTTAACAAATAGCTAGGTTCAAGTGTTCCATACCCCATGGATAATGGATAACGGCACAGCCAGAAAAAACCCTAAATTTTGGTTTCTATATTTAGGCAGGTCTTTGTAAGGCGGGTATTTTATTCAAGGGGAATCTTCTAGCTGCTTGTCTGTATTCAACATCTAAATTTCATGGATTTAAAATTCTTGTTGAAAATATTGAAAACCATCCTGACGTGAACTTTATAAAGCTTAAGCTATTGAAAGCTTCTTTTGTAATGGCCTAGTATGATACACTAACTGCTTCGCTTTAAGATCAAGGTACTGTTTGTTGGTATTTCCAAGCATTTGGCTATGAAATAGATAGACGTGAAATCATTCATGTAAGATCGTGCATAAAGTTACGATGGGGGGTTGAGGGGGCCTAACCCCTCCCCAAATTTCCGTTAGCCGCCCCCAAAAATTTAATATTATGTGTTAAATGTCGAAATATCACTGGAGGATAAGGCCTATCTTTCTAAATTCTCACGCATTTCAAATCGTCAAACTTCCCGATCTAAACAAGTTAGTAAACCTTTCAGGCTACAGGTTTTCTGTTTCCAACCAATCAAGGCGTTTAACATCTTGATGAATTGCGACCTATAGGGTATCAGAGTGAAGCTGCGTTCCATTTACCTCCTGTTTCCCAGTGATACATATCGTGTATGTGACTTATGCAATGGTGTTACATTTGCTACTCGTGCTTACCGCACCAAACGGAGAATAACATCCCTCCTAAACCGCACGCAGGGGAGCTTTTTCTATTCACTTGATAGTGCAGTGGAAAACTGTGACTGGTATTCAGCTACACTGTAAATCAAAGCCGCTAAAATTATAGTCTTACAAGTTAGCTGAAAGTTTTACTTAGTCGTGAAGACGAGGTAGAAATCCATTCCTCCATTTCATCACTCGCGATCACGACTTGTGTACAAACAGAACAGTACGAATTACACGTCGTGTACTATTTTGTTCAGACTGAAGGTAAATGGACGCAGCATAAGTTGTATTATACTTTCTGTTATTTTAAACGAATTAGTTCAAGTGTTTAAGTACCCGATAATTCTTTGAGTGATTAACTGTAAAAAAGAAAAGATGTTGAACATTAGAACAGGCGCGGCGGAAAGGAAAAATATTGGGGGAGGGCTTAGTGCCAGGAAGACTTTCTAAGCGGAGCCCGACCATCAGTTGGCGTGGAGAGTACAAGCATATTTTTGGCTTTACAAACCCCTCAGATCGCCGGAAACGGCACTTCCCGAGTGTTTTAAGCTGCATGTATCCAGCCTTGAAATATGGATCTCATGTCACTCTTCAATTTCTCAATTAATGGAAAAAATCAATCTATGGAAAATGGTAATACATGTTTCTAAGCGAAGAGCCACCATCAGTTGGCGCGGAGCGGACAGGAAAATTTTTGGCTTTACAAACCCTTCAGATGGCCGGAAACGGCACTTCCCGGATGTTCTAAGCTACATGTACCCAGCCTTGAAATATGGATCTCATGTCTGCACTTTGCAAGTATTGGGGGGGGGGGGGCTGAGCAAAACTTTAGCCCCTCACTTTTTTCATTGGGGGCTTATCCTCCGAAGCCCCCCTCCCGCGGTTCCGCCTTCACTACATTAGAAAGAGCCACAAAACTAGAAAAGATAGTAGAGAAAGCATTACTTCTGATATCATTTTGAATATAGGACTGCATCATTGCAATATTGACCATACTACCTGACAAAAAAATTGTAGTTCATTTTTCGGCGGCGTGACGTTTCCTTTGATGTTCAGGTGATCTCTCAATACAAAGCTGTAAACACAATTGTGTTCTAAAAATGCCATTCCTCACCATAATATTTCAGTCATCGACAGTCATTGGTCATCAACTGATATTCCAATGTGTGCTCCACATTATGATTATACATTTAGTATTAATCATGTCCGATGACAATATGGATCACGCTACTCATAGTAAGGGATTCCGGAATTTGTTGGGGGCAACTGCAGGTAAAGCGTGATATCAAAAGGGCATTTGCAACGAAAGAGCACAAACGAAGATCAGTTAAAGGGCTCTCTACCTATTTATAATGCAGCAAGATTTACAGACTGATAAAAATGTCGCAACGGAGTGTATTCATTGGGTTTGGTAAGCTCTTAAAAACGAAAAATGGCAATTATTCATGCATCTGTGAGCACACAGTATGTGCATCCGTCCTCCCAACAACTCTGTAGAAGTCTAGGGATAAAAAAATTGGAAATGTCATGGATCGTTCACCTGTCGTTTATTACCAGTATGATTTCGGGTGTTTGGGTTTTAAGGAAATAGTATGCACTCCAAAATCAAGGTTAGGGGTAGGGTTCAGACTCTTGAAGCAACTCAGGTGTGACTTTTTATATTTCGGTACAAAAAGAGCAAAAGGTCAAGAACATGGTTTTTTAAAACTATTATATAATTCAAATGAACTGAGTTTGCTCTTGGCCCCTGTCCTTACTACCTTGGGAAAAAATCATCGTCGCAGCCGAATGCTCAAATAATCGCTCGTGCATTTGAATGTACCAAAAGAACGTGCCAGTTGCACCTTGGGTTTGACCCCCTCAAAATGTGCCCTGCCCCACAGTTGTAAATTTCTAGCTACGCCACTGATTGCCCCACCAAAATTAGTGAGAGACAATCGAGTTTGAGAATCTTTCTTTTATGTATACCCAGCTTATCCATATTTTGCACATGAATGTTAATAACTATCAAGCAAAGTTAGCATTACATACCAACTGCTGTGTACAGGACAAAAGATCCAAGCAATTTGCGTGATTCTCTTAGTAAGATCATTGAGGTGAAGAAATACCGTTATACTTCGGACGCTCTTGAAAGGATATTTGAGAGTGCCAGGCACTTGAAAATGGTCTGCATGCCAGCACCTTTTCTGTCGTTATTTTCAAACCATCAGACAGAGAGTCTATACGACTGAAAGAGTAATCCTGCTGAGTACGGCGACATACTTCATTATAAGCGTTCTTGTTTGGCACAAGTGATGACCCGAGAGTTCTCCACCCACACGTTTTAAAAGTTCCTGAGTGGTTCTCTGGAGTGGTTAACTGTGGATTAATCAGTTGTGCAAGTTTTAATTCAAGTACACTCCTGTAGCTTAGTAGATGACTTATAGCTAGTAGTACATGCCAAATCAAAGCTTGAGGGGGAATAGGCATTATGCAATTTGGGTAAATCTTCCAAAATTCACAAAAGTCGTTAACTTTTAACTTGAGAAAACTCCATAGTTCATCCAGGGAGTTGCTATTTGACCAACTCCCTGGTCCATCCTAGCCACTACTCGTCGCTTCCGCAGCCATCCAGGGCTAGTGCCACTTCAAGCCTACCTATACCTTCTGATCAGGGTCGCCGTAGATAAAGGGCACGGTCCTGGGGTGTAATCCCCTCGGCCCCACAATCTGTCAGCACATGGACAATTACTGGGAATATCGACTCTCGGGAATGAGGAAAAAGTATTGAAAGGAGAGGAAAATCTTCTGGTAATTTAGTAAGCAACCAAACTTACTTGACTATTATTTTGGTGATTATTTTGAAGGGGTCAATATAGGGTCAATATAGGAAAATAATCATTAAAATACTTTTGACATAGGTGAACCTAAGCTGTGTCCATTTTCTGTTATAAATATTCAAACAGTATTTTTCTGGACATTTTTTTAGGATTCGGGTCAACATAGATGGCGGATATAGCAAAATGGCCGCTTATGTTAAAATTTCAATCTATTAAAGAAAAAGGGAAAATAATCCTTAAAAATTAAATTTGTGACAGTTGCTCTTGGTATTTGCCCATATTTAGTGCCAAATAAGTCAAGCATATTTTTCAAAAAAAATTTTTGGAATTAAGTTCAATCAAAATGGCGGAATAAGCAAAATGGGCGTACAATATTTTATAATAATAAAGAATTCAAAATAATCCTTAAAAAATATTTGTAACACATTTAAACCTAAAATCTTTCCATAATCTTTTATGAAAATTAACAAAGTATTTTTCTGGATACGTTTACAGGTTCCAGGTCAACCAAGATGGCAAAAAATAGCATAATGGACACCAAATATTATTATCTAATATATATTCCATTAGCAGCTAATTTGCTTTTTCCGCCATCTTGATTGACCTGAATTTCAACAACAATGTTTTACAAAATAATTTTTAATTATTTGGTGTGAACGAAGGACGTATTTTAAGAGTCAGTGTGTCCAGCATATTTTTCATAAATATTGTTTTCATTATTTCAATATATAATAATAATTACATGGGCAGCCATTTTAGAATTTCTGCCATCTTGGTTGACATGGAACCTGTGAAGCCTCAATTACATTTTTTGAATATTTTCTTTGTTTTAATGTACAAAAGGCTAATTAGCATAATTTATGCAAATTAGAAGGTTATAAGCATAGTTATTAAGTGTCTCTTTGGGTGAAGGAACACTCATGCCAAGTGGGAAATTTGTACTAAAAAATGCAGCATTCACTCCCTTAGCAACTCTACTATTACCGAAGTATGTGAAAATAGTCCATGATTCCCACGGTGTAGTCAAGCTCCTTATTGGTCGTTCTGAGTTCAACTTCCTTCAGCTTGTGGTCCAAAAGATATTGCCTATATGTAAAATCAATAAACGGTTCCTTATCTGAAAGATATATATTCCGCTAAGAAAAAGTAATTTCAGTACTTGTACTTAAGTACTATTGATCTAAACGGGATGGTTTTGTAAACACAATACTTCTGGGTATATCTAAAGGATGATGTAATAATGCCTGAATTGTAATGACTTTCATAGCAACTTGAATTTTCAGGAGTCTAATGGACAGTTTATAGCCAGGGAAACACCTCGGAATGCAAGCGCAGATCCAGAAATTTTGAGGGGGGAGGGGATTGGCATGAAAAGAAATCTCAAAATGCACCAAAGGTGAATAACGAGCGCGAAGCTCGGCTCCAGCTACTCTTTTAAGAATTTTTATCAGTTCATATTTTATTAAATGTTAATGGCTCAGTGCTGGTAACTGTAAAGTCAGGAAATCAGACCCAGGGAGAATCTGAGTTATTTCAACGCTAATATTAAGCGTGATATGTACATTCACTTCTGTGGCTTGGATACAAACTAGTACTATCTTTGGAAAAGTTTCGAACTGAACATATGTTGAAAAATTCCAATGATTTAGTTAATTGTTCTTAATATGGGCTGGTTACAAGCGGTGAAGGGGTTAACAACTCTTCCCACTCCTTTGAAAAAAAATTTCCACAGAAGGTGGCTTAAATGCAAAATGGCGCTATCTTTTGCAAAACGTTCAACTGCTAACATGTTTAGAACCTCTTATTGTATAGCTATATTTTAGTTTTGACATGGGACCTTCCAAGGCTGGTACCATAAGACCGGCATAGGAAAGCTGTGAGGTAATTACAAAATGACGATACTAACATGAGCAATGGCAATTCAGACGATCAGCGAGCAATGGGGAGTGAGCGAGAAGGAATAGCCAAAAAGTTGTAGATTTGGAAGACATGTACTTGTAATATTCATCATCCTCCAACCTTACAAAAAATTGTGTGGCAAAACTTCCTGTACCACACGTGAAATACGGTGCAAATCTATGGAAGGGCGTGAACAGTCGTGAAGTTTCTGTGAATTTTTGCATGACAATGTGTGTCATTAATAAAAAAATGACACACATTTCCAAAGTACCATGCATTGACCTGCATTTCCACAGTTTGAATATGCGGTAATGTGTGAAAAACAAGAAACCACGCTTTGACACAGGTAACATGGGGCAAACTGAGGTAAAGTAGGTAAAGTGTGGAAATATGTGGAGAAGTGTGGTGCTGAATAAAGTAAATTCAATAATTCGATATCGTTCACTAGCCTTGTTTGTCACACTATGCCCTGGTTTGCCACATGTGTCAACTTGACACAGATTTTCCCACTTTGACCCAGATTTCAAGGTGTGACAATCATGCAGGGAAAAGCGGGTTCCTGTGTGTCAGATTGGTTCCAATACCACATGTGTCACCAATCATGACCACACTTTTTTCCTTATGTATTGTCATACGCTTTGCCACATGTGATAACGTTTGTTCACGTGTGGCATGCCACACGGGTTTTTGTAAAGGCAATGCCGAGTGTCTGTGAAGCGCGCCTTGAAAAGCTTTGAAAAATGTCTGACGAGAAATACATACGTCCAATCTTTAACATGATGCTACAAACCTGACGAGTGTTACCATATGCCATACTCATGATGTTATATTGCTCTATGATCCCCTCTTAGTGCGCAGTCCATACAGAGTTTGGAGATGTACTTAATTTTTGGAAATTTGTCTTTCCCAGAATAATGATCTGCTGAATTATGGCTATTAGACAGAGAGCCTCAAACATGACAAATGTGCGCGAGGTAGGCAGAAATTATGCTTTAAAAGTCATTTCTATGACAAACTAGTTGCATGCGGACTCTGCACCAAGAGACTATATATCCCTCAAATTTTTTCTGCCAATTAAAGAATGCAAGTATGTTACCGGTAGTTCGTTAAAGATTTCGCTTTCCAAAAAGAAGTTTCTTAAGAATAGGGTAGGGCGAAATGAAATCCATTTCTTCACGATCGTTCTTACAATACTGTGTTCCTCTGTAATCACGTCTACGGACATGAACGATTGGTTTAGGACTCACCGATGAATAATGCGAATGCGTTTGGGACCTTATATTGATAATAAGGGCAAGAACGGGCTAAAAGCGCGAGGAGCACCCAAGACTTTGGTAGGTTGGGCGGATTATTTTGAGAAAACTTGGATGGTTTTCAAATGATTTGTGAATCTATCACTCAGTCGAAAACATACTTCTCCCTATCCCCTGCAAAAATCTTTGGCTTAAATGCCTTTTGAGTTAATTTCAATTTTTTTTTTGGGGGGGGGATTTTTTCAAAAATCGATTGCGAATCGAATGTCCCGTGCCTGCGGTACTGCGAACGTTAGCACGTCCTCTCTCCATCCTAGAAAGCCCGTATGACGAAATGTTTGCATCTTAATCACCTCGACTTGAACCAATTGGTTGTAAACTGGGCCGTTAAACCTCATCTAACTAACTAACTAACTTAATCACCTAGATTGAAAAAAATAATTGTTAGCACAGTAATGCAACAATTCATGCTCCCCTGCGCATAAATCATTGTGTTAACGTCAAGAGATCTATAGATAGCATTAATTCTCAACAATGCACCTATTTTCGCACATTCTCGTCATTAACCACTCGATGAATTTTAAAAGAGATAATTTAATGAGAAGCTCCACCCAACTCCCGCAGAAAGATATAGCTTACATTCAATCATGGAGCGCCATGGTTTAATAGTTTGAGACAATTTTGTTAAAGTTGGCTCTTTTCTTTCTTTCCCCACTTTTTTCTCTATATCCCTTCTTTCTTTTACTCCTTTCATTTTTATTTAAGACAGGTTTGTGCTCCTTAAAAGTGCCCACTCTTGAAAAAATCCAGCCCATCTGTCACCCGTCCTTGACATAAAGATTAGACATGGTTACCAATACTTGCACGCTTAGCAACATTCTAAGCCCCCCTTCAAGTCGTTTCTTGCGGCGTCATTTATGTAGGTAAAGTGCGTTGTTTGCTACCCATGCAAAGATCCAGAGTGAGAAATTCTATAGTTGTAGAAAAAGCTCAGTACATAACAGCCAAAAGGTTTCGCGCCCTTCGTGTGCAGACGGTTAGTTCATGTTGCCGTTATTTGGCATTACCTTCGCTGAAAGTATGCTGAAAGACCAGAACTGACAATTTTATTTGTTTCCTGTACAGCTCATAGGGTCCTACCTTGCTGGTCAGTATTATCTGCGCAAAATGAGTCAATTTAAACATGGTACACATGCAAACAAAATTTCGCGTTGTTCATTTCTTATTCCTCAACATAGACCAGTGATTCCCACTGGATCTTTTAAACGACTGACCCAAATTTTATGATTTTACATTTTTCGGCCTAAAATTATTCCACACAAAAGCAGTTAATTGAGAGTGAAACTGCATTTGTACAGTGTTGTTGCCTGCAGGGGGTTCCCAAATGGGGAGAGGGGAAGGGGAATGAAATTGTTACAAACAAGCATACCGGACATGGGAATGAAATACAGAACAAACATACAGCACATATGAAAGCATAAAAACTGGAGGATTTCAAGAAATGTGTAACTAATTTTGTCCATGTAGTCTGGGACATAAGTATGTAACCAGCTGTTCCATAACAGGACAAATGTGCCCCTTTGCAACCCAATATGGTTTTAACATGTTTGCTCCTCAAGAACCGACTCTCTGAGTATTAACATATACACTTACCTACATTACAAAATATTTACATTTGCTTTGCCCCTTCCGTTGTTTACAGCTAAACATACAAAATAAAAGAACACTTGAAAATGTGCACTGCAGCTTCTGGACTGGAGGAAGAAGAAATTGCTAGTCACAGTATTGTAATAGTGATGGTGTTGAACAATTGAAATCCAAATCACCAGTCAAAGATGTTTACAGTGGTCTTCAAAAGAGATCCTGTTGTGATAACACAATAGCCTTGCAAAGATTAATGGAAAAAGTGAAGCTTTGTTTTGCTATTTACATGTTTTTTCTTAATTATTCACCTAAAGCATTTGCAGCTCTCAGGTATTTTGAGCAAAGGGCCATTTTTAGTTCTGCTTATACATACTGTAAATTAATTGTAGTAGCCAGGACTTCAATAAACAACTGCAGCTTGTTAGATTTGTGAAATTTTGGGGACCCTCAAATCTTCTGCTAACCATTTTTGTTCACATATATGCACCGCAGCAGCGATGTGAGAACCAAGTAGGACCCACAGGATACATGTAGATACCGATATGTAAAGCTGCCGCAAGCTAACAATGATATCTGGCTATTTATTTAGTATGATGGTCAGGAAGCTGTCCTCAGTTTTTGATGGATGGGGCGCTGCAACATTTTACACCACCATCCTGAGAGAGAGGGAAGAAGTGACGGTCTACGGAGGAGAGCCATCTTCTGCATGGGGCTAATTTTTGTACACACTATGGCTGGGACACCACTTGAGATGCTATAGAGCATGATGGTTTGAATAATTTCAATTAAAAATGCAGGTCTGGCACACTGAAGTACCATGCCTGTCTTTTCAAAGCTCAACACTCACCTAACTATTTTAACTAAACACAATGGTTATATATGACATTTATATGGTTTATATGCAATTTATGTCTACACCAGTACGTTAAGTTGCATGTGATCATACTTGCAAGAACTTTTGTAAGCCACCCCATGCACAGAACCAGAATGAACTAATCAAGTACCCAACTTAAAACCAGGGAGTGGTGTTTTTGTGTATACTGTACAAAGAAAAGAGCAGTCTACACTGAGCAGTTAGTTAGATGAGGTTTAACGGCCCTGTTTCCAACCAATTGGTTCAAGTTGAGCCGGCCACGGCCTTTTTTCACTGAGCAAATGAATCACATACAGTGCACACAGGCCTAACATTAGTTCCAGCGTGATCAGAATTAGTAGGCCGAACTGTTCAAATCACTGACTGCAATTTGTGCATTACAGACCTAGGCTATGCCTAGGCTAACCACTATGATGTACCTGGCCTGGCAAGTGCAGTGGTACGGTGCTTATGTGTTACACAAGCATGTTCTTACTGACTACTGCACTGATTGTACAACAATAAGTGTTAGGGCGTTACCGGGTTAACTAGTTGATAGTTCTATATCCAGAAAATGTATTCAAAGCTCCCGTATCATACCGTATCTTCCATGAGAGAGGTGAGCTCCACAAGTTAGAGTAGCAAGGATGATGAAGTTTTTACAACTAAAGCTGTCAATGAAGTTTTTTTCCCAGGTGAGGTAGTAACAAGCTATTATTAGACTGGAGCATAGCACGATCTGTTATATAACAGGTTGTATGTACTTACTAAATTATGAATAATCTTAGAATTGCCTTTGCATAAAACTGTTTGTTTATAGCTAGCATGCCCCTCTAGCTACAGTAGCATTCTCAGTACATTAGTATATAGGCCATACTATTTCTTGTATGCATAACATTTTTTCAACTAGGGTCAGATCTGAGACTGGAAGGCTTTGAGTCTAAACTTTGTGATACGGACAATATCATAAAGGCTTGTATACTCACTGACTTCATCCCAAACCAGTCTCCGGCCCTTATTCACTGACATCAACCAATACATAGCACAATAGTACCTTGACTTTTGAAATATACTAAAATTTAAACTCTATATGAGTGCATGTAGTTGACTTAGTCCTGCAACAGTTGACTAAATGACAAATCTGGACATAAAATTTCTCTACAATAAACTTCATATAGGCCCTAGACAGATTAGCAGCAACCATTTGACCCATGCTGCTAGACAGTTTATTTACATCTGATCAGGGTGACTTATGAAAGCAAGAAATCCCTTTGTAGCAGTTACTAAGCTTTTGTTGACTATATACTGGTGCAGTATACAAAGAAGATTATTTTTTGTTGTAAAATTTGTAAACACACAGAGTGCAAACAATTGTCCCCTCCTCATAGTCTATGATAACTTCATGGTTTGAATAGGAAGCTTATAAGAGAATCAAGTTCACTTACAATATACTGCTATAGGCAAGGCACAGACCTGTTCATTGTTTGCAACATGCAAGGTGGGTAATAGTCAATAAGCATCAGACCTACTGTTATATCAATGAATGAAACTAGTAGGTCCAAGGCGTTGGTTCTATTCTCTTTGAATCTCTTAGTAATTGGAGATTTGTGTAATCCTCATGCTTTCAGACTCAACTAGGCTAACTGCTCTTGTTGTAAACTCATTAATTGGCTTTGATTGGAGTAATTAGATACTACAGATTGTGCAACACATCCATGGTTCACCTGGGTTCACACAACACAGTATTACAAAAGCTATTGGTGCAGGTTTACAACTGTGCTATAAAAGATAAAAAGACCTGATCACATCATTCTGACAAGATGTCAGCATCTGTTATTTGCCAAATTGTGAAAGTAATTAATGTTGGTGGACTCGACTGGACTCGGCCTCGAGTCTGAGTCCTTGGAGGTCCGAGTCTGAGCCGAGTCCGAGTCCAGAGGGGTCGAGTCCAAGTCAAGTCGGAGTCGACAAAAAATTGGACTCGAGTACTCCAACCCTGGTTTTACACACTAATTGTGAGCATAGGCAGATTTCACGGCATGTTCCTGAACTAGTGTAGCCCAGGGTGCACAACTTCAAATTGGGGGACTGCATTTTCCCTTTAAACCGGGCCGGCCACGGACTTTTTTCCAGTTGTGGCTTGCTGGCTTGTTTTCCCTACTCCATTCTTTATGCTG
Source organism: Holothuria glaberrima (assembly GCA_009936505.3). Lineage (NCBI taxonomy): Eukaryota > Metazoa > Echinodermata > Holothuroidea > Aspidochirotida > Holothuriidae > Holothuria > Holothuria glaberrima. The sequence continues at coordinate 11,670 of WURT03205598.1, forward strand.
AGCACAAGGCACAATGGCATCAGGTTCCATTTTTAAAGTCTTTGGTAAGGCCCGGCCAGGATTCGATCCCCCGGAAGAAACTGTGTAACTTGTTTTGGGCATATTTGTTCCATAATGAAATCAAGTTGCACGGGCTGTAGTAGTCTGCCCTGTGGTACGTCCCCCCTGACAGCCTGGTGTCTGTGGTCATTATAGAGACTGTGTGTGGTGAAAGTTTGGTACCTCAATTCCCCGAACAGATTGCAGACAGCTTCACTGTACATCTCAAAGTTGTTACTACAATTCAAAGAAGCCAGCTGCCTCCCCTCCCCACATAGGTCCGTGTCCTGCATAGCATTTTGTTTACATCCATTGATCTGTATAGATAGCACCACCACTTAGCCATTCAAATGTTTTTCTCGCATTTTATTCCTCTGTCTAGTCGTCAACCTTAACATTCGGACCTAAACTCCACTCAGCCTCAACAGGAATGTAAATGTTAAACATGTTTCTGAAAAATTTTGTTAAATTTCTCCCCCTTTCCTTTCTGTTTCGTTTAACCGCTTTTCATCTTTTCATGACGAGGGGCTGCCCATTCAGCCACTTCCAATTCATGCCTAGGCTGGCGTGAAGCGTGATGCGGAAAGACACTGCAGTTTTAAGACTAAATTCAAAGTCTAATACAGTGCTTTGAAGGCCTTTTCTAGTCCAAACTACCATTATATCAACACTGAATATTGTCTGAATGTTTGATAAGTACCAGCTTTAGTGGGGGACAAGTAAGGGAAAGGGAAAATTTGGGGTATGCCTACCAAGTAGCACAACTTTGGTATTTTTGGTCTATGTCAGTGAATCCCAAATGGTGGGTCGCGAGGTGATAACTGATGGGTCCCGAGTCCATGTGGGGGTTTTGAGGGTCGCGTAGCGTTGAAGTGGGTTGCAACGGTTTTAGGTCAATATTCTCTGTTCTGAACACGCGTAAAACTCATACCGGTCTGCCGGTAGGGCACAACAGCCAAATAACGTGATTTACGCACAGTTTAGTGTCTTCAACATAGTGTATCGAACACTTCAACTCTTTCAGAGACTATATTCGTTTGGGGACCAGCGATTTAGAATACCTCTGTGAAGACTACACATCTGATTACAAGTTTCCGAAATGGATGCAGACAAAATGTGAATATTTATTTTGAACTTAAGATAGGGCCTACTGGAATTTAGGATAGAGCCTTTCTTACAACTGCTGTAGTTTCATTTTCAGGTCTCAGCTAGTGATCTATAGCCAAGTGGAAACCTATGGGCCCCATATGGGTGAACCAGTGTGGGGCCCATTAAATTTTGCACCCAAGATTTATAAGGGACCCATATGGGCCAGCCCACAAGCATGTGAGATATTTGCACTTTAACCATATTTTAGCCACATATGGGTTGCCCAAATGGGCCCTACATGGGTCCTATGGGCTGGCCCAAATAGTCTCCTTATGAATCTTAGGTGCAAAATCATATGGGCTCCATACAGTATGCTGGACCTTATGATTCCCCTTAGAGATCTCATATGGGAATGTTAACTGGTTAGAGGTTGTGAGCCTCCCCTCCCCCCGCCATGCAACCTTCCTGAAACTCCATCGAAAGAGCTTGTTTGACAATGCATATGGACTCGGACTCGGTCCTGGCGGACTCGTACTCGGCTTGGACTCGTGGAGTTCTGGACTCGGACTTGACTCGGACTCGGACCCTCTGGGATCGGACTTGGATTATTAGACTCGAGTTGTATGGACTCGACTCCAATCCTGTGTAAAACCCAGGGTTTCAATAGCAAACCCAGGGTTTTTCATCTCACCTACTGTTCTGCACCCACTCAAGTAGGGTATGAATATTTACATCTCATGAGCCAATGGCAGTCTTTGCAGCCAATACATCTTCAGTGCTACTTGTACTCACAGACACTTTATTTGAAAGCACTTGTGTACACTTCTCTCCAATCCTTGCTCTTATAGATTTACTAAGCACACAAAAGAAGCTTTGTAAGCTGTGCTGTGATTCATCAGGGAGGTGTACACCTCCCTAGATTCATTAAGGTGCGTTCTATTACCACTGTTTACACAGTGAGTGCATTGGCATTAAAATCCTCGAATGTCACCTTGCTTTGTTAATTTATGTTTCTTTGAACAACTTCCTAATCTATTGCCATCAGTGTCTCCTCTGCATACTGTAGGTTTAGAGTATCTCTGTAATCCCCAGTAATAAACAACTGACATAATGGTTGGGATAGCTTCTTTAGGCCTAGTCAGCTGTAAGTTCATACTCCTTACAGTATACTTCAATATGGATAGTGCCCTACTGAAATAGGAAGGATTGAAATTGTTGGCAAGTCATAACTAGACAATTGGTAGTTAATTTATGAAAGACCAGCCGGGTCTTTGGGCACGTCATTGACAGAGGCTAGGAAATTGAATCTGATACCTTTACTGTTCTCGAGAAAGACCCCATACGTTGGATCATTGGTACAGGAAGCGGGCCCTCAATCCAAGACTGAAAACCCCTCATTTGTTTCATCTGTAAAAAATGTCAGAACTTTGCAGTAATTTTCCTGAAAATTTACTCAATTTGTTGCACCAAATTGCATCCTCCTTCCCTGAGACTCCTCCCTCAGGACGGTGCTGTTAAATTGCATCTTCTACTCCCTTAGACGGCGGTCCGATACAACGTTCGGCCCCCAATCTCGAACAGCTTTCTACGCCTATGAGCTAGATCGTCTCCAGTCTGAAGTATCATAAGTAGTGTGCTGGAATTCTCCCCGGCAAAAGGGTATCACATTTCGACAAATCATATTTTATGGTTCTGTGCGGACTCATGGCCCTATAGTGATCCTGTAATTTCTGCAAAAAGTGCAGAACAGAAATATCAAGAAATGGGAAGAATTTTTTGAAGAAAGCAAGAAAATGCTCAATTGGAATGGTAATTGACAGTCATCCCTTACAAAAAAATCTCATATTCCCTACAGGAAATCAGCACGTGGGATTTATGTAGGATTTTGGGCATGTTCTATGGGAAATTTTTTCCCATATGGGGAAAATTCCCGCATATATCCCACATACTGGTTATCCTTACCCATATGGGGTTCTTCCATTATAGAAAGGGGGATTTTGTCTTTGCTCAAGCCTTCATCATCATGCTTCATTCATTATACTCCTCTCTGACTCGTGTATAATTTACATTGCATAGTCAGAGTAAAAGGTCCTGTAACTTGCAGTGAGTCCAAAAGGAGTCTATGGCTGATTCAAAATGTAACTTCACTGCAAATCAATTCCATATTTATTGTAACACTCAAGCAAAATACTGTACTGTCTTTAAAATTGTTACTAGGTGGTTTTCAGACCTGTTCAAATACTGATGTTTGTGATCCACAAGAGAAAAATCCATGCAACTCATTTGGGTGCTGTACATCTTCTTTGACACTAGTCCCAAAAATAGGGCCACATACGTCCTTGTTAGATTTCAGGTTACATTATGATATTACAGACTTTGACGAAATGCTGTTCTAGCTGAGCAACACAGTGCAGAAGGTCCATTTGTATACATCGATAGTCAGAATCCTGAATGAGTACAACCATTCTTAGGCTACATACACGCAACTTTTTCTCCCAAGAAACAGCGCTCCATAGTTTATAAAAGATCGTATGGACTCTCAACTCCAACACTGCTGCAATGAGCGACCACAGTCTCTGCCTGCAACTAGAACACTGAATGCTGACCACTGTGTACTACACAAAGCATATACACACAACTTGCTTTTCAGCTTGTACAGCACTTGTACAGCCCTACACGTACGATGCATGTACGTATACACACACAGGGAGAACTTTGAAAGCCCTTTGTTGCACAAGAGGTTTTGAATAAACCTATAACAATGGACATCCTGCTGGTCATTGCTCAACTGACCTAGGTGAATTCCCATATGGGGAATATGAGTCCACAAATGGGAAGTTGACTTCCCATGTTGGGAATTGAACTCCCCATATGGGAATTTAACTTCCAACATTGGTAATCAATCTTCATGTATGGGAATTCAACTTCCCCAGGTGGGAATTTGACTTTCTATATGGGAATTCAACTCTTCGATGTGGAAAAGTTCTCACATTGGAATATTATCCCACAAAATTCCTGTAGGACAACTTCCTACAGGAAAGTGCAAATTAATGTAGGAAATTTACGATTTCCTACAGGAAATGTGTGGGACTTTTTTTATAAGGGATGATAGAAATTTAAAAGACTGGATGTGGTATAGAGGGGTTAGACTTACGTCTGGCAATCTAGACGCTCGAGGAACACGGACTTGATTTTGCCCCCCCCCCCAACAAAATTTCTTAGAGTCTCCCATGCATAATCCCCAACTTAATTAAAAGAGGCCCTGCTTCCTATGCCTCTGTGAAGAAACATGGAATTTTCTGCAAGAGAGGCCCAAAACTTTTGTCGCGCATGCGCACACTTTACTTAACGTACATATGCCCTAGCTCAATTGCCAGCCCCTGGTGGGGTCCCTGTGTACTACATCATGACATTTTGTTTCATCAAAATGGTAGAAACTCTGTATAATGCTACTATATGTGATCCAGTTTGCATGTAGGCAAGTGACCTGATGTGCGCCCCGGAGGCCGGGACCAAGACTACCTGTCCTTTGTTCGATCATCCCATGTGGGAACTCAGTAACACTGTAAGTTAAAGGGCAATTCTTGTCATTGCAGACAGTTGCAATTCTCCCAACTATGCAACTTGTAGCTCCTCCCATAACTGTGTAAAACTCCTCTTTGTGCAGACACAAACCTACTTTATTACTTCAAGGTCATGTTCTGGTGAGCATGAAAGGCTATAATATGTAATCCAAACACTCTCTCTGCATTGTGAGGATTGTAAGCTCCTGTGCATCTTTTGAATTTTCAAACTTTGCTGTCAATCAAAGAGCTTTAACCAACTGAGGAATTTGATACCCCTACACTAAAAAAACTTTGGGGTGACGAGTGTATGGCTTTAAAGCCCAGCTTGCAGTGTTATTCTCTTGCTACAAAAGAACATTTCTGCATCTATGATTAACGTATGGGAACAACAAAATATGCGGCCCAAAATCAGGGGTGGAACCAGGATTTGCCCGCCAGGGGCCAGATTCCGAGACGGGACACCAACCCAAAGCCCTGACGGCCTCGATGCGGTCAAAGGGGGAATGGTGAGGGGATTTGAAGAAAACCTGTGTACTTTATCATGCCATGTGGGGCATATATTGCATACTAAAGTTTGTATCCATAGAAGAGGCATAGGCTTAGGAGGCGGGGCTAGCTGCAGCCTCAGCATCAATTTCTGTGAAAAATCAGGCAATATGCTGAGAACTTTTCGTGCACCGATACTAAAAATTCCCCTACAGGTTAAGGGCCAGTCTTCCCCGATGGCGGGCTGTGGTCCCCTTACCCCCATCGGGTGCCACCCTGCCCAAAACTAGTTCCAGCTTGCTTAACTCGAATCCACGACACTATGCTTGGATTATAAAGACTGAAATACTTGCTTGAATTCTTAAGGCTGATTATATGCAATGCCATCATCATAAACATAGTATTTAGCCTGAGCAAGGAATTCATACAGGCCTATTTTTCTTTTGTTCATCTACCTTTATTTTGGGCCCCTTGGCCCGTGTAGTGAGGGGATGCCCTCCCTGCCCGCCGACCCCCCTTGTTCCGCCACTGCTCAGTACTGTTGCAATTTTTTCTCGTGTATGTCACGTAAATATTTCTTGATAATTTCAAGATTCAGCCTAGGTTTCATTCGACCGCGAGTCAATTGAATTAATGTTATTCGAGTCGTCATGATTTCAAGTTATTTTTGGGCTCGTTTATACAGCTCCTCCAAAGGGGAGGGGGGGGGGATTCTAATGTGTGATTGAAGAAAAATGATAAAATGTTACCCTGTCTAATGGAGGAGTCATCATCAGTAAGCTCGTAAAACAATTGCCCGGAACGTTATGTTAGTTGTTCCACGACATTTGTATTGTATTTTTATGTGTAAAAATTTTGTCTTCTCAATAAAGTGGAATAAGGAAAATTATGTTGGGCAAATAACTGAAGCCTTAATTACCAATTAATATGGACTACATCCGCCCCCGCAATAAATATCTTAGAGCCACCCATAGGCCCTACTTAGGTGAACATTTAGCATCCTCGTTTAACAGAAACAAAGTATGATAACCCTATTTTGCAAGAAACTAGTATAATACTAGTAATTACACAAAGCCAAATGCACAGCATATTGTACAACTTGTACTTTAATCCTTTAGTACTGTTTGCAACTGAAAGTCAAGTTGAATAGGAAAGAGATATCAGCGTATTATCATTTATTACCTTGCTTGCTACAGGACAGATTGTTTGCTTCAATAAACAATACTATTGATAATAACAAAAGGGTGTGAACAGGATACACGGGCTTATTCTGCCTGCCAGAAGATGCAGACATCTGTAGCAACAGAATAGGAGGGGAGGACTTTGCAGGTAGATGTTCATGAATATTGATACCATTTGAGCTGAGGGAGGGTAAGGTGTGAAAGATATCACAGCAGGTCTGAGCATAGGCAGGATTCATCTCATGAATGGCTCCTATCAATCATGTGACAATATTTTTGTTACTTATGTCCTCAATTTATGCAGAATAACTCATTGGTTTACCCTCAATATTTAATGATTTTAGATAGGAACATAATGAAAATACTTGTGAGAAAAATAAGAGGAGATCTGTAAGATTTAGCAAATTTTTGAAAGTAAACTTGAAGACGACTGCCTTCTCCCTTCAAACCAATTGTTAAAAACTGAGCCGTAACACCTCATCTAACTTCAACTCTTCTTTTGCCCAACAGCTTCACGCTTTTAGTAACTTCTTAACCTTGAACACAGGTCGCTCTACATGAGAATTGTGGAAGCTGTGTGGACTCGTCCATTTTTAAAGTGGATAGCACTTTAGTAAAAATGGATTTTGTCGTACTACATATATTATAACTTGTTTGTATGTTACAAAAAGTATTTTACTACCGTACTTAGTATTATTCCATTATCTGACGTCTTTTATATGGCCAATGTCATTTTTATATTCACAAACAAACACTTAGCTTTCCCTTTCGGTGGAAGATACCATCATGAACGAACAGTTTTGGAGCCAGAATCTAACAACGAACATTTTTTTAAACTGGGATTTCTCTTTCACTTGTCGTTAAACACGTATAAAACTTAATATCTATGATCTATAAACCGTAGAGACATGTTTACTGGCATTACTTGTTTACATGGGTGCAGATAAAGCGAAAATTCAGCTCCGATTTAGGAACAGTCTCTTAGAGCATCCGACTTACAGCCGGGAGGTCGGGGGCTCAAAGAGACCTGGCCGGGTCAAATGATGTAAGTTTTAAGACATTTAATGATAATAATATATAAAGAAAAATATAAGTTTTGTTCAGCACTATTCAAACTATCTATAGGAAACGTTTTAGCACATTTCGTGCACAATTGAAGGAAGCGTAGGGATTTTACATTTTCGAACAAAACCCTCTCATGAAGTCAAATAATGTTCATATTTATCGAAAATGATTGCATCATTCGGATATATTCCTCACCTACACGTCAACCAAAATTCAATAAAATCTATGAACTAATAACGAAATGCCACGCATTTAATCACAATGTCGAAAAGTAACAGACAGGTGACAGACATTTGCTGCCGCGTACGATAGCTATGGCTCAGCTGAAGCTTTCAGCTGAGATAAAAATGGAACCTACTATCATTGCGCTTGGTGCTCGGCATAAGCAATGGAGTAGGGAAAACAAGTCAGTGAGCCACAACTGGAAAAAGGCCGTGGCCGGCCGGACTCAAACCAATTGGTTACAACTGAGCCGTAAAACCTCTTCTAATAAATGACTCTTAGGTTTCCATTCAGAACTGAACAACAGCCCTCTTACGATACAGAAAAACAAAGAGAATAATAAGACGTTCTAGCATTTTGACCGGGGTATTTTATTTTCTACAAGTAAAATCAGCCGAAGGTTACTCTCAACCAGTCAAAATTTTATACTATTGAAAAAAAAGTTACTCTGAAAGATCCACCTTGCCCCAAGTCTATACGACATTCAGAAGCGGGATATCACTGTGTGTTTGAATGAAAAGACAACAGTTTAGTAGTTTTGGCGAAAATTGCCATTGAAAAGGACTCGATCTTAATTTTTTAAATGGAAATCTGCCGAACCTTCCCGATGCAAATTTGAAATAAAACTTAGATGAACAGAAAGCTGATAAATCAGTCTTTATTATGTGCATGCCCCGTAATTTTACGTAACGTATATAGGCTGAGATATTTGTAAATAAGTCTGATGTGAATCAAATCCGTACACAGTTTATACATTCGAGGAAGTGGTCAGCCGGAAATGAGCGCGGCTATATCCATTATGAGGGAATCCCTTGCCAAAAGTATAACTACAGAAGTGTGCACCTGTACACATTGCATTGGGGCAAATGTACACCCTGCGGTTTTTAATCAAAATTCAAGAAGTTTTGCAGTGGATGCGATTACTGTCTGTAGGTCTGAGTGATTGGCACACGCAATCTCTCAGAATTTACCTATACGCTGCTGCATAAGTCAGTGTCAATACATTTATGACATTCTGATAGGCGTCACTTTGAAAAAGCAAGATTTCTTACAAGTTTGTTAAAAGCAGGAATTCCTCCCATCTTCCACAATTTTTGAAACAAACATATTTGAAGAAAAGTGCTCTTCTCTTGCGAAATAAAAAATTAAAAAAAATAATAACAATAGTGATATAAAGCACTTGTTATCACAAAACCTCTTTTTCTGAAAATTAAAATGTACATTTCGTGCTCCATGCTAGGGTTCAAATTTATGAAATATCTCAAAATATGTCCCTGGCATGCCCTCAGAGTAACCCTGTTCTCAGTAAGTAACATTGAATTATTTGTAAAATATGAAGTTGTAATAATCGCCTCTACAGAGTAACTCGAGCCCATTTTCTGTGTTCTGAATCTGTATTATTGCGAGAGATTCCAAGGGCTTCAATCCTTAGGCTCTTCTGGACCCTGTCAGGGTCCGTACCAATGACCCTGGGATCCCACGCATGTTAACTCGCTCGTGATGTTTCTTCAGCATGTTCAACAGAGTACTTGAAATTTTTCACTGTTCCCCCAACCTTCAAAATTCCTGGATCCGGTATGCTTGCTACGCGTGAACATGATAACACTCAGGACAGCTTGAGTAGCATACAGTAACTCTTCTAAAGCCCCTACTAACATCGTCAGTTCCTCTTCCCAAAAGCGTAGCCAGATAAGGGCAGGGGTTATTAAGACTACCCCCTCCCGAGAAAAAATCGAGAAAATAAGGACAGCGCAAAATTCAAAATTAAGAGGAAGAAGAGAGGAGAAAGAGAGAACTCAACAAACTATTACATTTTGAGGGCAGACAATTCCTGCTTACGACAATAAGCAGGAAAACGATAGGCTATTAAACAAAGTTATGGAGACTATCTATGAAGAAAATATTGCCAGAAACACCCCCCCCCCCCCGATCACTGGAAATGGCTCTTTCCAGGTTTTGTAAGGTGATACAATGACAACTGTTAGAAGTATTTCCTAAAAAAAATTAATTGGCCTATTGGAAAACGTCGAGAAAAAGGTGAAAAAGTTTTCTGAAATTCCGGATCTGCTCCTGGTTACCGCACTGTAGTCATTCTAGTGAGTATTCTGTTGAAGCAGTTGCACCTTCCTGGTACAAACAAGTGAGAGCTTACTAACCACATAATGACAAACAACAAATAGTATCCTGGTTATATTTTCCCTGACGGTTTACAGATACAATTGTGGTCTCACTATGATCTTGCTCAACAGGGCATGACAGTGGGTTATTGTTTGCATGGAATCATGCAAGCATTTCCTTAATAAGTTGGTTATGTTTAAAAGTTCAAAGTAATAATTGGGTCTACTTTACGGTTACCCAAGCAGAAACTTGGAATGAATTAAAACATGAAATCTGTAAAAGAGATAATTCATTTGTTATTTCACCTATCTACCTCTTAATGTGGTTAACCTAAGCTGTCAAAAGTGAAAACACTGCTACTACCTTTGGAAGTTGAGCTTAAAGAGAGGTCCCCAACCGGTTGGAAGGCATGAACGTTACAATTAGTGGTTCAATATTTTCTTATGATTTAAACGTAGCCAACTAAAAATACACTCAGTTAACAATCCTGAATGTAAAAAAACCTGTCATGACATCAAAAAGGGAAATTGACCCTGCCAATGGGAATAGCGCAGCAGAAACCAATCCTGGTATGAACTTTATATAGCCAAACTTACAGGCATTTTCCAGTGGCATTTCACAAGGGTCTCATGTGAAAAAGAAAAATTTTCCAAATCGTGATCTCCAAACCCCGTAGAAATACTCTTTTCCTAACTCGAGATATCTCATATTAAGGAGTGCTAATTTTTGCAAAAAATACCTCCAGTTCTCATCAAGGTCACAGATTGTTATGTTAATTGGGCACATTGCCTCAGATTCCCTTTGTTTTTCTTTATAATTGAATGTCCTGTTTGTCCTTGAAATATGATACTGTTGGAATGTTTGAGTATGTTTCCATGTAGATTTAGCACAAACCTACATCATAAGTTGGGCATAACAAACAAAGTTGCTAAACATTCCATACAGCGGCATTAATATCGTAAAGAATTCAGTTCTATGCCAAATTAATGTGCCGCGATGACAACACAGATTTCCCATAATGCACTTCATCTTGAGAAGAAATTGCTTTTCTTTGAAAATTTGTATCTTCCAAACGCTACAAGCCATTGAGATGCGGTTTTTACCGAGTAAAAGAGAAAAATTTTCTGTATTTTTTAAACTTACTGAATTTTGTCTTTGGTCGATTTGACATGAACTAAACAATTTCTGCCCAACCTAACACTAGTTAAGCAGATTACCCGATTGTTCTTCATAATTTAAGATGTTATTTGTATATTAGAAGTATTTCTCAGACTAACGTCTTCCCAAAGTGTCAATGTTTCACAATATTTTTACACTTCATAATATTACAATTACCATTGAAAGAGGAAGTGTGACGATCATGTCTTTCGTTTCTTCAAGTTGCATAAACACATTATTCTTCATCGTAACCATGACTTTACCCCACATGTACCATCTATAGCCATTCGAGGTCGATGTAGCTAGCACCTCATTTTAGCACTGAGCGACCAACAGGGAGTTGCAACTCGGTGCGAATAATAAGCCCTCTTAAATTTGTTTGAAGGCGAGTACTAATCACTGTCCATACAATCGTTTGCTTTTTATTACCATAACTACTTTAACAACAGGGGACGCAACCTATCGGTTTGTGGGCTTAAATACATGCAAGTTTTTTTATTAGGAAGATAAAGATAGATCACCTTTATTAACTCCACTTGGTAAAATACACTATGCGGTAAGATTCAAGTAAAAGTAACTTAACTAAGATCACCAACATAATACAAGTGGCAATAAGAACCAATATCATGTGTACATTGTCAAAAGGCAAAGGGCAAATGCATAAAACAGAGAAATATAAAACAGGTAAGAGAAAAGACTAATGAAAGACAAGTAAGACTGGAGTAAAGGAAGATAAAAATGAAACACGAATAAGGTTAAAGCAACACTAAAGCCCCCCTCCTGTCTTTTTATTCGAGTTGTGATACCGAATGGCAGAGCCTATGAATGAATTGCGACAGCGGTTAGTATAAGAGGTCAGTGGACTTACTCTCCCACTACGTTAATTGGTACGATTAGTTAAAATTTCAAACAAAGGATGGGAAGAACCTTTCCACAATGATAAAAGTTTTGTCCGAACACGGCTCTCATAAACTAATTCAACAGAGGGTAGACTTGTCCTAATGATTTTACTTGCTCTATAAATAATAACGTTTATAACACTCAGCTGAGTTTTACAAGTGTTACCTCCCCACATGAAAGGCAGTGTGTCCAGACAGTACAGAACAAAGAATTAACAAATAGGGCAAGGACGTTTGGACAAATGTTGGAAGAATTAAGCTTACGTAAACAGTATAGCCTTGGCTTGAGTCGTTTGTCGACATAGCTTATATGTTCTCCCCAGTTTAGTTTGTCATCCAGTATAACCCTCAGACGCGTTTAGCTATTGACCCGTTCCACAGCACTGTCTTTTAATCACTTCATCTGGTAAAACTCAGTGTTTCATTTTAAAATAAAATATTATCTCCTTTGTATTGGTAACGTTCAATTCTAGGAAGTTTTCATCAATATAACTAACAAAATTTCTTATCTGATCAAGGTAAAAGTTATAGATTTTTTTAGAGACTAAGTCAATTAAGGCAGTATCATCAGCGAATTTCACCAGAGCACAACGTAGATTTCGTTGATAAAATGTCAGAAGTGGGCAAGAATCGTTCCCTGGGGGACAACAAGTATTACAATGGATGGTATCCGAATATATCGAACCACCCAACCTCACATACTGAGAGCTGTTGAAAAGATAATTAAGAACCCACCCTATACACGATTTAGGAATACCCTCTAAGTCTGAAAGTTTTTCAGCTAAGCGGTATGGTTGTACGAAATTGAAAGCTGAAGAGAAGTCAAAGAACACGACTCGAGCAGACATTTTGGGTGTTGGGTGTTTAAGGTGAGAATAAAGTTTGTTTAATAAAACAATATGGCATCTTCTGTATTACGACCCATAGAATTAGCAAATTGTAGTTGGTCTATTTGGTTAAAAATAGCGGTTTCAGATAATTAAGGCTCGTCTTTCACAAGTTTTCACAGTAACGTAAGTGAGGGCAATAGGTTGAAGATCATTTATACAGGAAACAGTTTGCTTTTGGGATCAGGAGTGATACAAGACTGTTTCCAAATGGTAGGGACGGACCGAGTAAAAAACAAAAATAACATATTGAAGATATAAGTGTAAATGACAGCCAACTGGCGTGAGCACGTTTAATGGACTCTGGGTAAGACCTTATCAGGTCCAGCAGATTTTGAGGCCTCAACTTACAGAAATTTATGCCGGACTTCCTCCTAGGTGATATTCAAGAATGACTTGGAATCCTTCAAACTAGAAAAAAAGGTCCTCAACCTTACATGCAAAGTCGTGACTATCAAAACGACAATAAAAATTATTCAAGTCATTTTCATAGTCAAAGGAATAATTCTGTAAAACACTGTTTGCATTTTACCGCTCATTAAGGGCGTACCTTCCTGCCTTCCCTGCTATACAGGTTTCATGTTATTACTAGTAAATTGGCTCTCAACCTGTTCTTTTGAAGTCTGCTTTTCTTTCCATATCGCTCTATTCAGTTCCTTCTGTATGGCTTTAAGTTAATCTTTATTTTCTCTCCCAAACACACCTTTCTTACGGTTAATGATACATTTAATCTCCTTGGTGAACCACGGTTTATTATTAGGATAGCATTTCCCTATTTTAGTTGGGATGATACTTTCCTCGCAAAAGTGCATGTAACCACTGATCGTTTCTGTGAGCTCGTTTAAATCCTTATATGATTCGGTAAATACGCTCCAATCTGTTTGTTCGAAGAAATTTTGCATGCAGTTCAAGCTCTCTTCAGACAACTCTTTAATTTTGATCATCTTGGACTTAATGCGCTGGACAAAGGGCCTGTATCTGGGTGTCAGAAGACACAAGCCTGAAAAAGGAGTGGCAGAGTAGGCATCTTTGACGTTCGAATAGCACAGATCGAAGGTTACATCGTCACTAGTAGGGTATTAAATGTGCTGATAGTATTAAGCTCCTATCCTACGCAGTAATCCATGATTAAAAGCACCATTGACCATGATGAAAGCGTCCTTGACGGCTATCTCGGGTTCATGTATAGCTGTACTTAATTCCTCACCACCGCCTTTCGGAACTGACTTATACGGGATGTAGACAGTGCAGTACAGGTTAAGCGAGAATTCGCGTGGTAAAAAATACGGTCTGATCGAAACAGTCAAAATTTCTAGGTTTGGGGTACATGAATAATTTTTGATAGAAGCATAAGTGGGATGGCACCACTTATGTTTACCGTTTATGCAAACGCCCCCTCCACACTTTTTTCCCGCCTCATCCAAATTTCTCTCCCCTCTGAGAAGTTTGAAACCATCCAGCTTTACGGTACATGTTCGTCGTCATGGTTTGATGTTAGCCATGTTTCGGTGAAAGACATCAGATAAACGTGACGGAAGTCTGATAGATAAACACAGTTCACATGAGATTCACCCATTTTGTTGTGTAAAGAACGAACATTCCCCATAACGATAGATGGCAAGTATTAGACTTGTCCTTACAAGTCCTGTGTCTTCGTTTAATTCCCCCTGGCTTACCACTCTTTCGCCGGCTTAATTCAGGAGGCAGATCTCATTCCAATGCAGGGCGGATGCGACATAAATCTGAGGTACCAATTTCGCGAAGTTCAGTTGCTCTATACTGGACTCTCATGATGTCAGAACTTATGATTTTAGGCGTAGACAATTTGCTGTCCTCAAAACAGAAACAGTAAGTGGCAAACAGTAGACAAAAAGTACCAGAAATTGATCTAAAGGCAACTGGATCAAAAACAACGTACAGAACAGAGGAAAAACCGGCAAACGTACAAGACAACCGCAGAAGATAAGAGCGGCGCCGCCCAACCCGAGCGCCGACAAACTTTTCTTTTGTTAGCTTATGTTCACCAAATACACCATCAGTAATTTCTTTTCTGTTTTGCGATACAGTGTGTGCAGGATTCCGGAGGTGGGAGCACAACCTGTGATTCCTCCGACTGACATGGAGGAGTGTCACAAGTGCACTGAATCTGCACCACGAACGAGAAGCGCGAGTTTGCATGCGTGGGGTCTATGGGATTAGTTTTTTTTTTCAAATTTTGTGAAATTCGATGTCACTGACGGAGAGTACTCAGGTTATTCAAACGCCAGCTAATGAACTTCCTAAAACATACCCATGAAATGAAAGGTCTTGATAATTTTATTTTGTCCGATTAAAGAGATGTTTTTCTCATCTTGGCCTTGGTAGCGTGTGGAGCTGTAGCGTAAGCCAACTTGAAATGTTCCCTGCTAAATAGCGTAATAAATCGGGATTCAAACAATGCATGTGATGGCATTGTGGCATATCCCTTTGTAACACGGAAATTAGAAGTGCTCTATTAGTCTGGGATTGTATTTACTTTAAGTATGGATGATAATGATCTACCACTATTTGAATATACCGTATATACAGAGATATTGTCAAGGTAATCATATAGGCAGTTCGGTTAATTGGTTACATTAGAAAAATCCGCCCCTTGAAACTGGGCGTCATGACTTGGCCGATAGCGTCACGACTTGGCCGATTTTCTAACCGCAAAGATCAGATATTCACAGTCCGACGGACGCTGGTCTGGCATTGTTGAATTTTATTTCCGTGCATAACTT
>WURT03205819.1:0-27138 GCA_009936505.3 Holothuria glaberrima
AAATCTGTGAAGAACCCTAGACAACCACTATGTAAGAAATACTATGACCAACTTTCAAAAACATACAGCACTATTTGACAGAGGAGATACATTTTGAAGATATTCACATAATGGCCTTTATGACCCCTAAATGACCTTTGACCTCAACTTCTTGAACGTGACAGATAGCTTAATGTTCAAAGACCAATGTATCCAAGTTTCGTTAGATTCCGTTGGAGAATGTGCGCCTGAAAGCTTTAAAGGCAATTGTGGACAGACATAGTCGATAGATAGACAGAGGGACGTTGGGGAATCACAATAGCCCAAACAGCTCTTTGAGCTGGTTTGAGCTAAAAAAAAAAACTTTTAGAGGTATTATTCTATAAAATTAATGCAACACTAAGTAGTTCACAAATCTAAAAAGTTGAAATGTGAGGAAGATACCCAGAAAACTAAGCAAGCTTTATAAAATATGCCTTTACTTTTCTTTATTCAAGCTCTCAACAACATATGAATGTTGCATACGAAGCATAACACGAAGCGTAACATGAAGTCTAGGGGTTTACATTTGAGTCTGATAAAAGTGGTAGGATCCATCACTCACAGCTTTTCTAAGCTCATCCTCCAGTTCTCTGATGCGGTGAGCATTGTCCTCCATATGATTCAGCTCCTCACTAATCAACTGGATCTCCTCACGATTGTCGGTCTAAGACAAGAAAACATACCATTACAGAAATATCTTTTTCTTTCTTTTAAAGTATGAACTAGAGACTGGTTTACCAAGACACTAGCATAAATTATTGCACAAAGATAGGACTAGTATGATAGAAAATCGAAGACACTAGCATAACTTACTATTGTGAGAGCAAGTGAAAGTGGGATTGGTATGATGGGGAACAGAAGACACTAGCACAAAATGTTGCAGGAATGTATAAAAACAGGACTGGTATGACAGGGCAAAGACAACACTAGCACATGTTTCTTTTAAAAAAAAGAAAGTGCAACCAGTGTGATAGGGATAGGAGACGCTGGCACAAATAACAGAGGGAATGTATGAAAAAAGTGCTTGCATGTCCCAAAAAATACTACCATACTAGTAAATTACAAAACTAGTTATCACAAAATATCATTTTTAAAACAATGAAATTACACAGCATCAGTAATACTTACAATCTGCTTTGTCTTCATAGAGATAGATTGCTCCAGTTTACTCTTGGTGTCACGAAGTCCCTGACTCTGATGATCAAACTCTTGCTCCTTCTTTCCATAACTTTGCTGTAGATGAACAAATAAGAACTAAAGGTTAATGCCCCTCAACTAAATACTGAATTTAGACAAGAAGTTGTTTCATTTTTACAGACTATGCAATTTGCAAATCAAGTCCTATGGACAGAAAATTACAAATTGATTCAACTTTCAAAAGAAAAGTTTTTTACCACATTAAAGCACCACGACACAGAGGTTGCTAAAATATAAGTTTCTATTGATGAATGGAAAAAGCACTTGTTTAGAGACTTAAGGGTGAGGAAAATAAAACAATCTGCTTTATTCCAGGTGAGGTACTCTATGTTAACTTGAATTTTGGCAAATGACATCATCCAACACTTAAGATAGCAAACACCCACATGTAAATGTGAGCTCAAGTACATATGTACATGAACACAGTGTGAAAATATGTTTTATGACTGTGTCCACTGATAACTTCAATGCAAGGCTTATATTAAACTATCTGGCAACAGTCTACAAGATGTAATCGATGAGGGCAGTGTTGTTTTAATCCTCTTGGAATTGCTTTCTATTCATATCCACTAGGCACTATGTCAAAACTTCAAGCTGCAGCTGCCTCAGCCAAACTGCAGTGGCGGCAGCCTTTCTTTGTTGGTGCACACAGTACAACAGCAGGACTAATCTAATCCATTGTAATGTACATAGCAACACAGCATGGCTGCAGCCCCTGCAGCTTGGCTGGGGCAGATGCAGCTGTGGTATTTTGACATGGTACCTATAATGGCAGTTTCCATACCTTGATTTGATGCAGCTCATCTAACAGGTTCTTTTTCTTAGCCTCAACTTCTTTTCTAAAGTTGGCAAGTTGTGTTGAGGTCAGTTCCACCATGCCATGATATCCTGGTATGTTCATTGACTCTGCCATCCGCTTCACACAGTCCTTCTGACTGGCTTTCAATCTTTCATGATGCTAGATAAGAAAGCAACTTACATGAAGGGTACAGAAGCTTTGAGATTACGTAAAATAATCTATCCAGTATTTTATCCCGTTTGATCTGATCAATTTACTGCACAAACACAAAGTGTTTAGATGCTCTTTGGGTTTTAACTAAGGATATGACAGAAATCATGTATCAGTTTCTAACATTTCTGGAAAGCAATACTGCCTAACTTTTCCCGCATGAACTGTCAAACTTCTAGGGTATATTTTTCAGGTCTATATAACAGACTGACCACTTCTTCTTAGGAGTCAATCAAATTCCCCAAATTTTTCCTGACATGTGGCATCTTTCTAAGACTTGCTCACTTTTTCCTATTAAACTGGAAGCTCATGATCCAGCTTTTTCCTAATTTCCAAAATGGCAGGGAAACCTGATATTAAATTTGAGTCTGCAAATTGAGCGATAAATTATTCCCTGCACCCTTGGTCAGTGAAAGCTGAAGAGTACTTAAAGTTGCCTTAAATAAATGGACATAGTTTCATGCCTCTGCATTCCATCAAGAAAAAAATCAGGGCAACATGTGATATGCTTTATAACTTTGAGGAGATTTTATACAATTTTAACAATTACAATGTAATGAAATGCACAAATTGGACAGCCTGATATTGGTGGATGTGTATTGCTCCTGCAGCCACACTGACTGCACTCACAATACCAATGTCCACGAACTTTCGCAAGAATTCTTCGTCAAACTGCGTAAAAACTGTACGCTACTAACTATTCATATATATATGATCACAACAAACAAAAATTATAAATATTCAATGAAAAAACGACTAAAGCAAGTCTGATTACCACGCTGTTTCGAACGACAATGTCAATAAGGTTTTAGTGTGTGATTTTGTTCGCTTCAAGCTCACACAATGTAGTCCCATTGACATACTGTGCAAAAGTGAACGTTGCAGCTGAAGATCTTTTTGTGCAATGTTAATATTCATATACTGAAACCAATCAACAGTCAAGAGGTAAAATCAAATTGGGCTCATGCACATAGCAAAATTGGATGATCTCTGCTATTGTTCGCAGGTGTTAGAGTATGCACGTCAAAAAGAGGAGTACATATTCGACATCTGCTATGAAGGTAACCTGAGATGAGGAGCAACTAACACAGATCATGTCCTAAAGATTTTGTATAAAAAACTATGGCACACTTGGATTAAGACTAAGAACAAGACCTGTGTACTTCTATATATGAAACAAGTCTGCAAAAGTGTTTTTCAATAGTTGAAAGGAAAACAGAAATAGAAGTAAGTTATCTTTCTAGTCTGGCTCTAATCTTAATGTTAGAGTACTAACCCTTCATCCAAAAATAGCACTAGCAATATAGGCTAGATCATATCAAGTCAAACAATAGATTACTAACCTCTGCCTCTTGCTGCAGTTTTCCAAACAAAGTTAGCAGTTTGGATTTATCATCTCGTAACTTTGCTAGTGTCCTTGTTGATCTCTTATAGTCCCTTTCTCTCTGCAAAACAAATAGCCATTGTCAAAACATTATCACAGGTGTATACAACTGTTTTAATACATAAACAGCCAATGAATAAAGTCAAACAGCTAGTGACTTCTTTAGCTTGTGTGATAAAAATCAGAATATATTTCAAGTACAGACTGTCCTCTTGAAAGACATAGCATAATCTGCAACAAAGGAATCAAAACTGCCATGAAGGAAAAGAACTATCTGCATAATATTATGAAAGGTAAGAGGTGTTTTCAATACTAATCATCACAGTATGACCCAGTGACCCTGCAGAGCACAGCTCTTGCATACAAGCATATCCCATTACCAGAACAAGCCCCACTGATTATTCATGAGCTATTTCCAAATACTCAACCACAGAGATGAATCTGTACCTCCTGCAGTTAAAGCAACAAAGAGATCAGTTTGGCTAGGAGCAGATAAAATCAGTAAAAGTGGTCATGGATAACGTCAGCAAAGGAAGGTGTACATGCCGTGTTTTCGTACAGAATTTTACCTATAGTCTGGCAATGTCCCCCAATGTGTATTTGTTTACAGAATGGTTCTTCCATAAGACCATCAAGCAACCATGGTGAGACAAAATGGAACATTACCAGTCTCTTATCTGATTAAATGTACAGACTGAGACTGGTCTTTACCCCCAAAAATGGTAAAGAAACAGAATACCTCCATTCTCCAGAGGTGAATGCATATTATTTAGACTTAACTTTTGTACTTTAAATTTATATATGCATTTGTCTATAAACTCTTTTGAGGAGGTAGGGGAGAGGGTTCATTGCCAGCTGGTTTGTCACACACAGGTATCCATCATTAAAGAAAAACAGTTGCACATTTTACTTCAGTTTTCTAATTGTTGGGGGGGGGGTATAATGAAAATAAACACTTCTCTCATATTTATGGCTGTATGAAACAATGAAAACTGCATTTGAATGGATGAGAAAAATTTTCACTATTTTAACATTTTTCTTCATGAACAATAATATTATCCAAGGTCCTTCACTGAAGGCTGATTCAGCTGGTTCCAGGAAGGATTGCAGGCACTTCTTGTTATAAACAATGGCTTCGAGTCAGACGCAAGAGTTTTATAGACTCAAAAAGTGTGTAAGTCACTGAAACAGGTGTCACATTTCTTTTACAATGAGTATTGCCTATGGCAGCATTGTTACCATTCCATTCAAGTTGGCACTTACTGTATGTCTGTTTATTACATGTGCATAAATAAATCAGCCTTAACTTACATAAGTACAAAGAAGTCAATGCCAGGTGGCATAATGTACAGCAGGCACATTAGTCATAGTTTGTATCCAATTGCTCCAGTCCCAAGTTTGCAATTTTGTTGATGATACACTCTAGGTTTTAACTTTGCCATTTCAACATTATCAGATTTTTTTACATCATTTCTATCTCTGCCCTACATAACTCCTTGAAATGTGTCATTTTAAAAAAAGGAAGTTATTCACCATTTCTCTTATGCAAACTTGGCTACATGACAAATATCATATAGGATTGCTTTTACACAATTCCGATTCTTTTTGCACAGGGGATATTTGTATGGTATTACCAAAGATATTATAAGCATAGATACCAAACTCCTTCCTACACTGTTACGGAAATCCTAATAGAGACGCAAATATCGGGGCGGAAGTGTGGATTTGACATACGTGCTTTTCTACTCGGTGATGTGCATATAATAATAGTAATGCGCTAAAGAAAAAATGCCATTGTTAGAATAGCCTGACTTGCGTGAGCATTGCATACGCGCAGATTCCGCAGAATACAATTATCTGTGCATTTTATACAGAATACTTGACGCACACTTCTGCGAGCTTGGAAAACGAACATGCTAGTTGCTCTCCCGTTGTGAGCGTGTGAGAAATTGAACACGTCACTTGAAGATACCATAGAGATTGACCAATGGATGTCCATGAACTTGCAAAACTAGTCATTGTGCGCTCATGTGAAAGAGTACATATGTGGAATGCCGTGATGAAGAAATAACTTTTCTTATTTAAGTGGAATTTATTGAGGAAGGTACTCCTTAATTTAACAGTATTCTGAAATAGCAAGTATTAATACTTTTGTAAGATATTCATTTGCCTGTTTGTTATCAAAACGACTGAACAGTGATCAGCACTTCCACCCCGATATTTTGGCCTCCTTGAGGAGTTACCACGCCATTTTAAGTTTGGAGTCTATGCTTGTAATGTCTTTGGTTGGTCAAGTTTCTCCTACCTCTTCCAATGTCTTCTGTTTCCTCTGCGTTTCCTTCTGGTGGTCTTTGTACATCTTCTTCAGTTCATCCATTGAACCTTCAAACACACTCTGCAAGCCCTCTTCAATTTCCGTACATGACGATAACATCTGATCCCTTCCAGCTTTCAGTTTTGCTGCAAGTAAAGAAGATCAAATAAAAGTGGCAACTCATGGAAATAGTGTTCAACCCTAAAAGAAACATCATTTTTGCATATTTTATGTGAATAGAGACCAAAACTTTCAAAAAATAAAGACAGGCAATAAATTTCATACAGAGACTTAGCGATGAGTTTGAAGGGACAGTGATCTCTTGTTTTAAATACATTCTATATGTCATTCATTATTAACAACAGCACCCATCCTTCTGTTGTGGCAGGTTGAGTTTAACCTACCAGCGTAAAGTCGTAAACTCAGGCCCTAGGTAAGAGACAAGAGGTTGCAACCTCTCAGGCAATTATTATTTGAACAGTCAGGCATGACTGCAGGTATGTCCTTAGATGAAGCTGTCTCTTTACTTTTGAATGTTGCAATTTTCATTGTAGACTTGTTGTACTGTAATAAAGTAGGACTAGCTAGACTCAAGATACAGGACCCTGAAGGATGCAACTAGTAATTTATCTTAGTTTCTTGGTTTTCTACATTTTCATTGTTTCTGATATGCATCCAAGTTTTTTATATGGGTGATATTTACTGTTTATGCATGAAGATGAGCATGCTACAGTGTTTTTGCTAACCCAAGCTCCTGGGTCTCAGATGCACAGATAGCCTCTCTGACGCTTGTGGAAAAATCCTTTGCATCAGCGAGACGCACAGGGCTCAGCTCCATATTCACTAAAATTGTGCTGTATAAAGGTGGCAAAATTTCCTGACGTAAAAGCCACAAAATATGCTTCATTATACCACAAAGTTGAGCACTTGTATAACTTTCTTTAAAGCTCGTTGTAATCCTGCGGCTTTGTCAGTAAATAAATGCAAGAACAGTTCTGTATGAAAACCAAAACATATTAGCCTAGTGGCAGTTATTTCGTACTGTATGGCGCAGTTGATATAGGTCCATAATGTACATTAACTCCCATATATTAGGCTAGGTCCGGGTTATGAAGAGAAGTGAGGAGCGCAGTATATCCGATGATATAAAGAGCACCTACTGAGCTGTAAATATTTTTGGGAACATTTGTCTGAAACATCTGTGTAGGATGGTCTTGTACAGAAACATGCAAGCGAGGTACAGTATGAGCTCTGCAGAGAAGTTTTATGAGAAGAGCAGCAAAAACATACCGTGCGGCCTGTATTGCATGTCCATGATACTGTCCATACATCAGATCATAGGTCAGAGCTCTGTTGGAAAGTTACTGTGTAGGGCACGGCCTACATGTGCGGTACGAGCAATTCATGGTTCGGTACACATTCTTCCCACAAAAATATCTGTTTCGAATTCAAATTTCGTTACAGTAGTTACCAAGAATTTGTGCATAAAGTAATAAAGTATGCAGTAACTGTTCTGTAATAATAAAATACGTCTGGGTGTAGCCTTTGTTTGATTTACGATGTGTAGAACATGCCCTGCTCTGTGAGCGCATGTTAGCTTGAGACACTTTCATATCAGGTTAGTGATACCCCTGGGTAAATGTAAAGGATATTTGCTCCATGACAGTATTGTGCCAATATGTACGTACATTTAGTACGTTCACTCAAGTACCATGCCTGTAAGTATGATATCAGTAGACATGAACATGTGTAAGCCTATGCTCAGTGTTAACGAATATTGTAGGATTTACCCCCACTGTTAAAGAATGTCTCAAGCGACTTTGTGTAATTTCTGGATTGGGGATGGGATGAAAAAACGAACATCCTTGAGATTTTCTTGGGACTCTTGACAAAAAAAGTTGAGAGTCCTGGGACTCTTAGGTTTTAAGCCCTAGTGAAAACACTGTGCTAAGGAGTAGCACCCTTTTAAAATGTTCATTGTCTGTGATATATATGTAAACTTGTTAAATGTAATACAGTATTGCCAGTCTTGCATAATCCTAGGCCTACTATAAATTACTTAAGATGGAAGTTAACTGCATATTTTTTGTATACATATTTTACAGACTACATATTATCTTCCAGTTTGAGAGAGTGAGTTATCCTTTTCACGTTTCAATATTTGGATTAAGTTTGACGTATATATTTCATCGTATTTTAATATATTTGCAGTGAGCCATTACTGCTTTCGTTATACTTGCATGCAAATTCCGTTGTTTGTTGTTAATGAGAAATAGAAACAGAGAACACATAAATAAGGACGTTTTAGTTTTCTTCTCATGACTGTAATAACAAGTTCGTTGTGTTGTGCTCTCAGACCTGCAGAAATGAGCCTACACTACTATATGTGTAACAGTCATTTTATTCCTACTCACCAACTGTACCTGCAGAAAGTATACTGATTCCTACTCACCTACTGTATCTGCTATTATCATACTAATTCTATAAATCTGTTGTATCTGAAGACAGTATATTGATTCCATTCATCAATGGTACCTACAGAAAGCAGTCATTCCTACTCACCTATTATACCTACAGAAAGTATACCGAGTCCTATTCACCTACTGTATATGCTGCTATTACATTAATTCTTATCAACCTAGGGCACCTGCATGTAGTACATTGATTCCTACTCACCTATTGTACCTACAGAAATTATACCAAGTCCTATTCAGGTATTGTATCTGAAGACAGTTTACTGATTCCTACTCACCGATTTCATTGTCCAGTTTTTGTACATCCAGTTCCCTCTTCTCGATGTCCTCGAGTTTATCCTAAAAAATGATTTAAATAATACCTGTTGTATAATGCATGCCACTTGCTGAAAATGCTTGTAATTTTAGACTTAAAAAGTTCATGAATACTTTTTGTGTTTAAAAGTATGCAGTCTTTGTACTTTGGGTTCATTTGGGAATGACACAAGTTGCAAATTGATGGTACCAAGACTAAGTATCATTGGGATGCAATCTGCACACTCCACATTTTGCAGTAATATTACTGGACAGTCCATAATGCCCAGGACACTTTACTCCCACAAGACCAAACTCAGTTTTCAAATATATGTATTGCATGGGTATTAGCTAAGGTTGAGAATTGAAATATTGGTAAGATTATTCTGGCAACTTATAATATCAGTACAACAATGCATAGCACTGTCACATTGTCTTTGCATGTTGAAGTTTCTCTACCTTGAGTGTCTAGAGTAACTAATGTACAGAGGAGACAGGTAATTATATGTGAAGAATACATTGATAAATAACATGCTTTGCAAGTACAGAAAGAGAGCAGGTAGTTCTTTTGACCAGAGAGGACTAGCTACCTTCTCCTATGAGGGGTACTGATAAGTCCCTGAGGTTTACATGCATGGTAATGCAGGCTACTGCAATAACACAATACAATGGGGCAAGGATGCCCAAGCTAGCCGCACAGCTTTTAACTCAAACTGACTTTCCTGAAGTTGTTGCATATAGTTGGTGCAATCTTTGTTCTCATGATTTGCAATGCACACTACACAACTTGCATGATTAAAGAAGACTATGGTAGAACTATACTGACAAATCATATTATTGATGAAACAAAAATCTGTCATCTGCATATAATCAAATTTCCAATCTTCAACCTCATACTGATCTCAGGGTTCATTAAAGGGAAATATTGTGTTTGTTTTACAGAAAATATTCATATTTTTAAACCAATATTTACACATACAGAATGATAGACAGACAATTCAAAATAAGACAGTAAGGTAGCTTTGTTTTCAAGAAATAAGGTTTTCACAGGAAGAAATTTTATTTGTTGTACAAAAGTAATTTGTTCACCCAAACTTTCAAAAATTCAAATGATGCAACATCCATTATTCTTGTAATGCATGATAATTTGAGGAGCTATTGCTAGAGTTTATAGGTGAGACTAAATGGATTTATGGTATTTTCCTTGTATGTCACATTGGTGCATTTCAAATGCACTATTTCCCTTCAGAAAAATATTCAGATTCTAAAAATTAACTTACCTGTAGAGGAGCCATCTGGGCATCAATCTTACTAACAGACTCCCTGGCAGCAATCAAACGGATCTGCTGGTTTTCGAGACTTTCGTTCAGCTGTGAAAATATTGCCCACACAATAATAATCTTCTTCCATTTGAGGGATAACTGACTATGAGATCTTGCAAAGAATGCAAAAAATCCCGAAACTGACAGTTATGCAGATGTTCAAATGAAGGCATTCCAGTTATTAGCAGGTTTGTATTTACTTTCAGAACATCATCTCAATTATTATATTGTGAGACCCTACCAGACAGTAATCCATTCAAACTTTGTTAACCACGATATACAATAGCGTATACAATAGGTACCTTGCAGCAGCACCACATCCTGTCTTTGCACTTAATGTAAATGCTGTATAGAGGGGTTTCACCGATGTCACGTGATTGCAGGTCTTTTTGGGTTTGAAGGGCAAGATCGTGCATCTCTTTGGTTTTGAAGGCAAGCGCCCATTGTGTCACAGTAGTATCTATGGTTATACTGTACACATGCTATAAATACGCTTACTGTATGTGCTTTGCCCTTCAGTGCCTGGCAATCCCACTCGGGTTTAGACACATGAAATCCCTCTATATAAAGAGTAAGTTGTTACAAACAGGCTTAGTAACACTTGAATGGAATATGCAGTTCTCCCAAACCTTGCTTTGAAACATTAGTAAAGTCTTTTAAATCTCCTCTTTTGTCTTTCATTTTTTATGTCAAAGTACAATAAGGTTTGCCTCATCTAACTTCATGATTCATCTACAAACAATCTTTGAAAAGAACCAATTCCATTGGAATAACTGCTTCTGCCCTTTCAATAACACCAACTTTCTATGTTTGGGTGACTCCTACAAGTTGGAGTTGAGTACTCTCTGCCAGACTTGTAGTGAGTATGTACTCGTACTCATGGTTTTGCACAATTGCCTGTCCTTGTACTTGTGAGAATGGATTTGTTCTCGTACTCATACTCACAGACTTTAGATATTATGCAATGATGCTACTGCAAAATTTTGTATTCATACTCATGAAAAAGACGTACTCGTACTCACGATCGGAGTCACTCCACTTGTACTAGTACTCATGACAATGTACTCACACTACAAGTCTGCTCTCTGTGTCACAGGGCTATGAGAGGGGGTATGACTCCTAGTGACAGTATAAGCAATGATACATTCAGAATTTGATATACTTTAAAAGAAGCGCAACTCTGTCACAAAAACTTTTGTCAATGCACAGAACTGATATTCTTAAATAATTTTTGCTCTGATTTGTTCATAATTTGTGTCTCCTTTGTTGCTCTCTAGAGTGTTGCTAAGCTTGCATCATTATTTGTAGACAGGCTGGCATTTCAACTCATCAAAATATCTTACCCTAAATTAATGTTAAGAAAGAAATCTCACACTTCATTTATCATTGCAGAAAGTACTGTGAAGTTGCAGCTCAAGTCATTGTGGCTAATGTCACTTTAATATTCAACCAAGCAGTAGTCCTGACTCTCAGGCTGAGGTAGAGCATTGACAGGCAATAAATTTGGCCCCTGAAGTGAAAATTCTTCCTACTAAGTTTACTTCCAGCATCTATTCTAACTTCAAAGAAAAACAAAATTGTCTAGTGTATCTCCCAGAGGAAGCTACAGCAGCCTGTACTGAGTCTTAATTACTCAAGGCCATATCCCCAGTTCCCCACATTTCTGTGTATGATCTGTCTCCTGTGTATTGAGTGTACCACTAACCGCACAAAATATCACTGGCCTGTCAGAGTTAGGCTATTGTTTGACCTGATGTCAATCCATGTGCAGTCATCAATTGTGTATACTGATATAGGAATGTTCCTTAATATGTTTGAGGTGATGCAACATCCCCTTAAATGAAAACCAGAAAGCCCAAAGGTTTTTGACCTCTAGTGAACTTAAATGACCTTTGACCTTCACCAAAAACAATAGGCTTCTTCCTCTTAACAAGACAAATTTAAATACCACATATGAAAAGTGTTCGTCATTGCTATCTTGAGATGTCGTGTTTACAAGCCAATTGCAAGGTTTTTGCAGTTTAACTTCTGATGACCTCAGATGAACTTTGACCACCACCAAAGACAAAAGGGTTCTTCCTCTCATCATGAAAAATCTATATACTAAATGCGAAAAGTGTCTGTTACTGCTACATTGAGATATCATGGTTACAAGGTTTTTGGTTTTTGACCTCCAGTGACCTCAGATGACCTTTGCCCTCCACCAAAAACAATAGGCTTCTTCCTTAAATTATGACAAATCTCTACACCAGTTATAAAAAGTGTCCCTCATTGCTACCTTGAGATATCGTGATTACAAGGTTTTTGGTCTTTGACCTCTGGTGACTTCAAATGACCTTTGACCTGTACCACAAACAACAGGGTTCTTCCTCTCAACATGAAAAATTTACATACCAAATATGAAAAGTGTATGTCATTCCTATCTTGAGATATCGTGATTACAAGCCATTTTTAAGGTTTTCGCAGTTTAACCTCTGGGGACCTCAAATGATCTTTCATCACCACCAAAACCAGTAGGGCTCTTCACCTCAACATGAAAAATCTATATACCAAATACGAAAAGTGTCCTGCATTCCTATCTTGTGATATCGTGATTGCAAGCCATTTTTAAGGTTTCCCCAGTTTAACCTCTGATGACCTCAAATGACCTGTGACCTCCACCAAAAATAATAGGATTCTTCCTCTCAACATGACAAATCTATATACAAAATATGAAGTGTCTGTCATTCCTTTCTAGAGATATCATGAACATAAGCCATTTATTTACAAGGTTTTTGCAGTTTAACCTCTGGTGACCTCAAATGACCTTTGACCTCCACCAAAAACAATAGAGTTCTTCCTCTCAATATGGCAAATCTATATATCAAATATGAAGCATCCGTCATTCCATCTTGAAATGTCGTGATTGCAAGGTTTTCGGTCTTTGACCTCCACCAAAGACAATGGCTTCTTCCTCTTGACATGATAAATCTATATTCCAAATATGAAAAGTGTCTGTCATTTTTCCTTTGCGATAACAACGAACGTCACAAACATACACACACACGCCATCACCATCGCATAGATTCCTTGCCTGCCTTCAGCAAGGAATCCAATAAAAAAAAAAAAGACTTAGCACTTCCTCCTACCATACCTGTCTGGCTTTGTCTTTATCATCCCTCAGATACCGTGACTCTATAGTTAGCTCTCTTATGCTGCCTTGCTATAAAGATACCAAGAAAAGGTAGACAACATAGAGATAAACAGCATTCAATTTTTTTCTTATAACACAATTGTGGATATATCTAGTAAATCTAATCACCTACAGCTCTCTTTGTGGACATACCTTTTGACAACATTCTACATATTTATCTTTGCTTTTTAAGGTTTCAAGATTTTTAAAATAAATCATCCCACAGCAAGTAAAAACAAGTATTTTTTAGCAGTAGAATTATAACTCAGAGGTTTCTGTTAGTGTAAGGCTCTACCCACAGTATTAGATCAAACTAAAATTTCCCTGAGCACATTCAAAACTGTGTATGGGTTATTCAAATTTCAAATAAATGTTTATTTTATTTACTTACATGAAAATATAACCTCCTGACAATTCTTCATACAGAAATTACCACCATGGCTGACTAAATTAAAAATGGCTGTTTTGGGGTAAGTACTGTTTTTTAACGGTTTTTACAAGGAAGTTTTTCCCACCATGAAATGGAAAATTTATCAACAAAACCCACACAAAATTTGAATTTTTCAAATATGCGGATACCTTTGCACCAGTTAGTACTGGCACCAGTGCATCAAATCTTTGATCTATGATTAACTTCATAATATCTAACTAAATGGTACAGTCAGAGGAATGAAATCATAATTTGTACTGTAACACCTTGACAGTTTGCACCAAAATTTGCCCCTTGCCACAAATAGGTTTTATAGTGACAAAAACCTGTACTTTTAATTCTTCAACATCATCCTTGTCCCCTCCCTTTCCATGAATGAACTTGCCCCAACCCCAACCCCCTCCCACAGAGTGAACTAGTCACTGACTGACATTTCATTCAAACAAGCGCTTCTTGCAAACATGACCTACTCACTGGCTTTCTTCATACATAAACCTATGATGACATTTATGGAGTTAGCCTAAATAGAACAAATCTTACCTGTTCCTGCCTGATTTTCTTGATATTTTCCACGGCTTTAATGTACCTGTAATACCATAGAGATAAAGTGTTGTTTGCAAGAATAGTCTCTCCAAAAATAAACCAAGCTGTTAAAAAGGAATAAATTAAAGAAAACATTTTTCCCTTTGCTTAAACAATTCTATAACTAGAGTCTGTCTGACATTAAATCACCCCAAGAAAAAATTTCCAAACTATGTGTATCCCCTAGTGTGATGCAGTATGTTTTATTATCTTTACTTGATCACAAGAAGCTAGCATGGATGTCATCTTATCATTCACAGTAAAAATCCATCCATTTTGAAGGCATATTTGCTTCATACTGAGACTGAAAACTGCAATTCATTCTGCAAACTGATCACAAATATTTCTCTTCCCTTGTCATAAACCTTTACTAAATGAGACACGATCAATTTTCCAAAAGAACTCTATTTTACGTCAAAGATAAATAAGACATTGGTCATGAGACCAAACTGTGGTGTCAACATATTGCAAGGAGTTATTACACAAGCCAACAGTGTTTGCAATGATGAAGAATGATAGAAATAACCAGCTCTTTGATCAAAAGTTACAATTTGACAATTTTTGAGGCAAAAATAAACGACCTAATGACAAACTTCATCCAAAATGGTGTCATGATTTGTATCTTAGAGAGAAGGGGACAAATAAATATAAAACAATACCTCAAAACCTTTAACACTAGAAAACCATAGCCTGTACTTTTGAAGTTCATCAATATATGTTAATTGACTAAAATTATTAGAATGATACCACAAAATTGATGTACCTGGTTGCAGCAAAAATTTCATCAAATTTGTTCTTTAGCTGTTTTCCCTCACTTAAAGGCCTGAAAAAAAGTAAAATGAAATACGAAAAAATTAAATATTCAGAGTCACACATAAAATACAACTGTATTTGATAAAACTTTTAGTTGCTTCTATAATGCCATGTAAGATTGTCAGCAATTCATATTCACATATTTAGGATATGAAAATTTATTGTTGAAAAAAAAAAGATACCTTTCCTGATGACACATTCACAAAGTTATGACACTGTACAGCTAGATTTGTACATGGTATTCCTATGACAATGGATATAAACAGCCACTCAATGGCAAAGTACCAAGAATTGTTTATTTACATGGCAACCAAGACAAAATTTGTCTTTAAATTTACCACATTGTCAAATTATATGAGAGGAAGGGGTGAGGAGAATTACAACATCTTACATGCTCTTAAAATAATTTTTGGACCAATACACATTCATATATTATCGGATTATATTGTTAGATTAAAAAATGATTACAGTTAAATGTTATGAACAACTTCTTACCAATTAGCTTCCTCTTGATGACAAAAGATGACATTAACAAGAACAGGCTTGGACACCCCCAGGGATTCCACCATCTGTTAAGATAAAACATCAAGTCATTAACATTACGTGATATCACCCCTACTCAAATCGCTTATAGCCACTGGGATGCTTAACAAGTTTTAAAATATTTTTATTGGTTTTTCAAAATTTTAGGCTATAATCTGTAGGTGGGAACATCAAGTAAAATCCCGACTTTTCAACCAGAGGTCAGATTTTGCACTGTACAGTGGTAGGCGATTTGAGTAAGGGCAATTTCACATAATGAAAACCCTTTATTACTACATTCTACATATTAAATACATTTAATATGTAGCAACGATGGCTAATAATTCTTCTTTTCCCTAACTTAACAACAGCATTCAGTCATACCGTAAATTCAGTGTCACAACCTGAATCTTTCATATCACAAATTTCCAGACTCTGCATTTTACCATATATTGACAAACAAATGTAACCTTTTTAAAAGTCTCTAAAAAGGTCAATGGAACTTCAGTAGTATAGAATGTTTTGGTTTAAGTCATAAAATCCTGCACCTAAAGACAGTAAGTGGACATTTCTGTAATTCCCTTCCCGGTCCATACCTTATATCATACATACAAGAGTATTTCATTCTACCACTAAAAACTATACAGACAACTGCATCCTACCAGCTATGGGTAAATTTCATCTTACTTATATCATCCATCTTGCCAGTAGGCCAGCCTATAGATTAACATTCTAGTTCTGCAAACAAGCATCACATACATACATATCAAGCATCGAAAATACATTAGCTCCATAGCATGAACTACTCACCTATACATTTCACCAACGATCGAAACAAGCCAGAAATTATGCCCCTGAGATCAGACTAAACAAATAACAGAAATGGCTGTTGCACTGTAAAATATTAACAACTTTAACAAATGTATGACATACATACCTCTCTGTCTATTTCAGCACACTTTGAACTCAAGCTTTTCTGAAATATTGAACAACACAAATACTAAACTATAGGAATGCAAGGTTTACAACATTACAAGCTACTTGAAGACTGATTTGGCCCTATTCGATCACTATAAACGTTACGACACTATAGTACCGTTATAGGCCTAGAAATGCTAACGGTCACACTATAAAGCCTAGGCTAGCCTAATGTCAGGATTAGGCCTAGCCAGATCAGTGTCTAACATTAGTTATATTCAGTCAGTTTCTCTATAGTCTTTTATTTTATCTAGTATTATTTTCCTTGCAGTTTTAGCAGTAATCCTTTTATATACTTGCCTAGTTACATCTTGAGTTGCTATACATACAGTATAGTACAAACAATTCTTTTAATTCCAGCGTTCACGGGCATACGCACCATAAGTACCAGTTCACGGTATGTGTATAAATGCAATATTAATGTTATTTATATTATACTGTATAGGGCGCGTGTGCACGCGTTCTTATATCACAGTGAATCCTGTGTGACGTAATATCCTTATGAGTAATGCAATACATCACAGAGGATTCCCCTTTTCTGCGTTTGTAATATTCTGCATCTGTACGCGATCGTTTTTGTTATTTAATTTGAAATGTGTTAGATGCGTGGAATAAACAATTACAGATTTGAGCTGGATGAGGTCGGACGTCCGGTGTGCGAGTGTGTAATTTGAGGAATGATTGAGGTTGAAGAGAATTAAAGAGCTAAGTTATCTCTGTTAACATTATTATTAGGATAAAAGAGCTAAGTTATTTCTTCTACGATTATTATTTGTATTACTTTTGGAGCAATTAGTTTATTTGTGTTAATTTGGAAGCTTAAGAAACGAATTGTAAGGGATGGGCATGGGTCATTAAATTGTTGTGACTTTAAAGAAATCTTTCTCTCATTATTTGTTTAATCCTCCTTTGAATCCTCATATTCTTAGGACGGAGTAGAGCATTTGCCGACCCACGTTTAGTATAAAGTCATAACATTCTCGGACTTTTACACGAGCTTAAAGAGTGCCATTTACTTCTGTCAGTCCATTACAAGTACTGAAATGCTTCTACAAGGGCAAAATGTTTTATTAAATTGGCTATTACCAACTCCCAAGATATTCTGTCTAAATTCTTCGGGTAAATTCTCCACATTCCCAAGTTTCTAGTCCAATTCCCAAGTTTATCAAGTCAATCCGTTGATTGCCATCACTGATGTGAATATGCAATAAGCTGGTAGGGTTACATAACCTACGCCTTAGGAAACCCTAGATTTATACAAAATACTCTTAATCAAAACCGTATTTTGTGATTACTGTGATTTCATTTTAACAATAAACTAATTTTTGTATTCACTGCATCCTTTTAAAACTAGTTGCTTGATACCATTGCTTAGTTCTCAGTCTAAATAGTACTTGTTGGAGGAGAGTAAGCAAGTTGTTGGTAATAGCAGTCTGCAAAACGGTAAAGAGGCAATGAAGCTTCCAATTAGACTTAGGACAGTCACACGGGAGGGAGAAAGCATAAATTTTTCTTCAAATAATATTAACAATCCTTTTTTTGTCACTTAACTTGCATCAATTATGGTTTATAAAAATTACAATATTGTACAAGATGTACAGGACATAACAAGACAAGAGAAATGTCACCATATTGGAATTAATGACCATTGCAAGTCCAAAACATAACAGATATACTTCCCTATTCGCTCATAAAAAAATAGCGTGACTTACAGGAGCACCTAGTTGATCAACCCTCCGAATCGTTCCTTCAAGGCTTTTAAATTCTGTTCTCTTTGCCTGTATGAATGGATGAAATGGAATGATTTGTACCACATCAAATCAATTATTACATTGATATACAAAATCAAATTAC
This sequence comes from Holothuria glaberrima, assembly GCA_009936505.3. Lineage (NCBI taxonomy): Eukaryota > Metazoa > Echinodermata > Holothuroidea > Aspidochirotida > Holothuriidae > Holothuria > Holothuria glaberrima. Next base: position 18,367 of record WURT03205819.1, read on the forward strand.
TGCTACCAGCAAATCTCTATTGAAAGAGGGAAGGGTCATATTGCACTGCAATTTATTTTGGCTACACAAGCTGGCCAAATTATAGACTTGCCTGAAGTCTCTCAGGTTATTCTCTCTTCCACCTTTCATTTTATGCCTGTTCCTACTGTACTCTCACAGTGATTTCATCACATTGTATAGCTATACAACAATCTCAGCCTACTTCTTACAGTCCCTTGCTGCAGCTACCACATGCTATCACTATAACACTTGTTTTCAATGGTTCTTGGGTTCCCACACACACATATAGCCTACAGTAATACTGTAGTGGACTGTTCAATCGAGCAACTTGAAGTGAAAGACTTATAGCTTTTGGTTCTGTTGGCGTCATCATTTCCAACTTGTTTATTGTTTTATTCATCCAAAATTAAGGATGAATGAAGTTGAAGTGATTAATTGTTATCATCCAATCAGATTAGGTATTGTATGACATTTGCTGGATATTCATTAAGTTAAAGATGCCTATAATGCTATGAAGATTGCATGTGAGGCACAGCAGTACATCTATGAACTGTCTGTTTACATATTGAAAACTTTGTTGGCGACAGGAAATTGAGGAATATTCATATTTGAATACCACCGGCTCACTATGTGATGTCACCAAGGCCATAAAATTACAAGTCTCTTGTGGGCAAGCCAGCTTGCCATGTGATAGTTTATATGGGTAGCACAGTGCTTAACTCGCGGGCAAGCCCGCTTGCCCCATGTTGGTCGATTTGGGCAGCACAGTGTATAACGACATCACAATGACTCCCTGTAGAAAGTGGGGATTGTGAGAAATTGTTGTACCAGCAGCAGTGCAGTCAGAGAGGGTGCCATTAAGAGAAGGAGAGAAAAACCATAGAAATCCTTTTAGTTGGGAGAGAATATTGCAAGAGACTTGGGGCAAGTCTAGCCAAATTGCCACACAAAGAAAAAAGTGTTTGTTTGGTATGTATCAATATGGTTGTCAACTATCAAAATTGCAATGAAAAATTTGAATATTAAACTACTCAACAGGTACAAAACATCTACAGCACATGGTTGGGCAACTATAACAGCCCACTTATGTACACTCCTTGCTGTATAGTTAGTTAGTTAGCTGTACAGGATATTAGACGAAACAATAGCAGAAAAGATGAGATTTATACATGCTGCAACCTTACCTTCTGAGTTGCCATTAGGTTTCTTGTGACAATAACATTTTCTCCAACCTTATCCTTGAATTTCAGTTTCACCTGACCTTTCACCTCTGTTTCATGAGCCACCTGAAAGATGGATGACAATGCTGCCCTCAGTATTCCTCAATATTAAGTACTGAATACAAATTGTGCGCATTATTACAATGTACAAACCAAACCATTATGTTTCAATAAGTATAGAATTGTTTCAATTTTTTTCTATTTTTTTTTTTTTTTGGCTTAAGTGATTCAATTATGTGCTTCTACAGAATGAGAGTTTGGAGACATAGAAAGACATGTATAAAATTGACAGCAAATTATATCCAACGAAAACTATATAAACTAATCATTTGTACCAAAGGAGCACTCTGACAGCAAACAACTTCAGTTCACAGGAGGAAAATGGACCTATAGAAACTTTAGATGTATTATCTAGGTAGGCTTCACTTGTGGTTTCATGAAACCAAAATTCCTGAGTTTTCTTGATGAATTTTTAAAAGTTCAGGATAACTGTATTTATTTCTAATCTGGCACTTCCAGTCTACACATGCTGCATACGCTTAGTGAATGTGCGAAAATATTGCAAAATGAGCACTTCTCCTTTAACAGTCAAATTTTCCTAAACCTTTCCCTATTTTGATTAATTTTTATTAAAGTCCCGGACTGAAAAAATGAAAACTCATCTTCCAGGTTTGTCCTAAATTCAAGTAAAGGCTGGGAAACCTGAAAGAGCATTTTTTGGCACTTTTCCACCATCAAGTATCTCACATAGAACACATGTATTGATGTCACACTTAAAACATGTAGGGGTACAATGTATCTCACATGGACCACATGTATTGATGTCACACTTAAAACATGTAGGAGGACAAACACTGACACTAGTAAGGTAAGGTATATGACTTTGGTACACATCAAGGTTTCCCCTTGTATTCTTTTTGTGAGGTGGCCACCTCATAGCTTTTGGCCACCACTTCACACAAATTTGCAGTAAGTTCCACCTGCTCTGTACTAGCTATATATTGACCAGTCTTCCTCACTGTTGGTGTCAAAGCTGACACCATATTACCCCCATGGACTAATACCATCTCACACACTATTAAACCCAAAGGGGAATACTGCACATACTGTATACAGTACAACTTAGCCTTTGCACCCACAGACAAAGACTAGGCACAAAGCCCACAAACAAAAATTAGCTGTATTTGTGTTGGTGTAAGTTGTCATTTACCATAATCAACCTCTCTCCCTGATACTGGAATGACTTCCTACCGACAACTTTGACAAATTTGCCCATGGCATTTTCCCACCAGACATATTCCCCACCACAAAATCTGGAATTGATTTGGGAGGAAATTGTTTAGGTGGGGAATTGCCATGTTGGAAATTGTTTGAGGGCCAATTGTCCTAGGGGAATTGTTAGGGTGGTAATTGTTCAGAAACAGTAACTTCACTTACCTCGGCCTAAGGGGCACTTTCTTGTCTGTGGTATCATACCCATACTGCCTAATTGTATTACAATGGCGTTGGATGCTTTTCATTTATAACTAGTTAAAGCCTGAAAGGTCACTAGCTTGACACTTAAACAGAAGCCACATATGACTTGCAAAAATCTGGGATGACATTAACAACTAGCCATGAAACCTAGTTATCATTAAAGAAACCTTTATTTTTCATACTTAAGAATATTAATATTCACACTTGCAATACAATAGTACTGTACCATTTTTGATCCAGCTAAAATAAAGCTAGGAAAACAATTTACTACAAATTTATGTTAGTCATACTCTACTTTTCATTTTTTCTGCAAGTAATTTCACTGGATGGAGGTATAAACGGCAGACTCTACAATAATTAGAAACATCTCCCCACCTACAGCGCATATTTTTTGCACTTACCTTTGTGCAAGGAAATTTTTGCAGAGAAATCTTATAATTTACCTTAGGATCATGAACAAAGCAACTCTTTGATCCCGGTGGCTGGTCCCCCGAACAAACATACCGCAAACACTCAATTATTGTCTAAAAGAAGAAGATAATCAAAAAGAAAAAAATTAACTTCATTGTTAATTTTTCTTACAAAAGTTTTGTACAGGAAAGACACTAAGAATGATTACAGACATTGTGTGGATTAGCAAACTAAGTATTTTTCAATTTATCAAACTGAAAATTCACAGCTGCATATCTGCTATTACTGTACTGATTACTAACCTTTTAATACTAATTATTGATTACAAACCTTTTTTTCACACATATACTTTCTGCAAGTGGGAAGCTTGAACAACTGACTTCTCCTGGACCAATTAACTACTTTCTACCCTGAAAAAAAGGAGGGGGCACGGGGATGGGGTAGGGTGGTGCGGTTGAAGGCACCCACATCAATGACACAATTCATTCATTGGGTGAATGTATAAGATTAACAGGTCTTTTAGTAATAATAAGACAGACAACTAGTGCTGTGGCCAAGTGGATAAATGAGATGGCAATTGAAGCTATGAAGCTTAGCAACCGAGAGGTTGGGGATTTGATCCCCTGTCGGGTCAAAGTAAGACTGACCTGGCCTTCAAAAATACACAAAATTTAATCTATAACTGTTGAGTTGGCTAACTAATTGCTGTAGAGTTGTAATTTCAAGCCATATATATATATAGGCTTGTCCCTTATTCATGGTTGCTTAGCATCATAAAGTAACTGCCCTTCAGGACCTAAATCATAGTTATTAACTCATGAGCAATATATGATTATATTCTTACCGTTTTGCCAGCTCCATTGTGGCCTACAATAAGGGTGAGAGGCTTGAAGAACTCCACCACCTGCTTATCTGTATCCTCATGACCAAAACTCCGGATCCCTTGAATGCTCAGCTTTTCAATGGTTGACATAGTGGAGACAGATACTTGGGCCTTCAATCAATGATAGGTTCATGCAGTCTTCTGTAACAATAAACAACACAAGTACAGTAGTTGCAACTATTTTTGGACAACTTTTCACACACAATAACCATTCAGATGATCATGTCCCCCTCCTATGTTACCCCTGCATACTTAGTGCATACTTCACTCAACACAATTTCCACCCTTGGCAATTCCAAAATTTCTGATTTTAAGGGGGGGGGGGAGCTGTCCTTGCAGCAATTGTGAAAGTTGAACTTTTCTGAAGTGGGAAATAACCAGGGAGAGAAGGGGAGGGGGTTGTCAAGGGAACTGATGGGTTGCTATCATGGAGATATTAGTCCCTTTTTCTGAAAAGGAATCTTCATAGGAAGTGCTGTAATTCTCCTGTGCTTTTTGAAGCAACATATCCTGTCTGTATTTTTAAGTTGAAAGCAAAGTTATTTTGAAGATTTGCAGTGTCTCACAATATGGAGTCTGAACCAGCTAGCTTATTGGCAACTGTTGGGATATACACATGGTGTTTTCTTTGCTTACATTCCCAGCTACTGATGTGTTGAAGAGGTAGCTTGGTGGTAGGGCATATGTCTCTTTGCTGTGGGGGGTTTCAGTTTTTACCCTCAAAAATCTTGAAAAAAAACTGATCTTTTAATTTTATGTAATTTTCTGGGATCTGACGATCAAAGTATTGTGTATACACTAACCCATTGCAGCTTAAAACTTTAAGGATTGTCTTGGTTGCATTGGTGAAAATTATCATTCTTTTTTAGTCTTAGACCTAGGCCTATATAATAAAATATAATATGTTATAGGCCTAAACGGCATTATTGATTTTTTGGAATTATATCTGAAACCATATTTAATTTCTGGCAAGGACATGAATTGCCATCATGGGGGAGGGGTCTAAGCCTCCCCTTTGGAAATCTAGATGCAAAATGGTGCAGTATTTGTTGCTTAAACCAGAGTTTCTTTAACATGAATGAAGTATGTATTGGTTCTGAAAGTCAAATCCTAAAAAAGTCCTATAAAAATAGTCGGTTACTATGTAACAACTAACATGGATTAGCTCAGTGGTCGGAGTTCCAGACTTCTGGTCGTTAGATATCGAATGTATGTTCGGCTCAACCGCTCATGTTCATGGAGTGGGTAGTTCCGACCAGCGCTCATGACACCCTACCTAAAACTTGATGTCACGATGCTGGGATTCCCAGAGAGGGTAACCACATATAACTGGAGTGTGTCTATGCTACCGGCAACTTAATTTGTGCACAGGTTTGTCATACCTCGTGTGGTGCGTGCCTCCCCTGTCTCAAAAGACCCAGCTGTCAGACTGTGCTGTCCAGTAATGAAGGTAGCAGATGCTGTACTCACTGTACAACAGTAGGTAGGCCCGCGTGATGCATTTTGCAGTCGTTACAAGTAATACAGTAGTACAACTTGCAAATGTGGGACATGGGTAAAGGGAATCTATAGGGCCGAGTCCTTGTATTTGTGAAGACATACGAGGTAGGTTACTGTTATTTTTATGAACTATTCAAGGCATCTGCATCATGCCAAGTCCATTCCACAGAACCTGTCAAAACTAAAACTGGAGTACAGTAAATTGGACAACTGGTCTAACTCTGATAATACCTCTTGTTTACTTTGGCAGTTTGAAGGACTGACGCATAGGTAAGAAATCGGGATGGAAAATCTAGGAATGAAAGGCTGAGAAGAGCAGGCAAAGTTAGAAAAAAGAAAAGGACTAAAAAGAGGAACTGAAGAATACATTAAAGAGGTAGGGAGTGTGAGAGGAGGTAAGAGAACGATAAGCTGAAGTTGTTTATCATGACTTCTTCGGGCAAGATATTAAATCACTTCTGTGATAATCTTTTGAAAGATTATCAGGCAAAAGTTAACAGAGAGAAATCACTGTGAGTCCATATCCGGCCCTAGGCTCCCCTTTAGTATCAACAGTACACATCAAAGCCACCCAGAAATTTTGGTTTGGGGGTCCTCTCTGCTAACTCGGGGAGATGAAAACCCTCCCCTTGTACAATAAATATATACTGCCACTGGTTGAATTAGGGTTCGCCCCAATTTAGAATCAGAATTAGTATACCCGTTATCCTAATTCATGAATAGCTTTTTATCATGTGACAATATTTTTGTTACTGAATTATTAAATTTATGGCAAATAACTCCTTGCTTTAATATTTGTTTGTAATGGTCATGTTACAAACATCTTTAGAGGTACTTGTACAACAAATAATTAAGAGAAGTTTCCAAGAGTTTCCTGACTTTTCAAAGAAATTTGGGGCCACTAATTTTTCCCTTTTATTCTCGAACACAAATGGAAGGAGTCAGAGAGGCTCAACTACGAAAGTATGCTTTTATGAATCAACTAACCATACAAATTGGAGAAAATCACTCAAGCCCAATGTTCGAACAGGTGGAAATGATTCATCATGGATTAAATCCCCATATTTTGCCATGTTCTTTCTTTGCTTTGATTATTTTGACATGCATGAAATGTATTTTTTACCTTCTGAGGAGGGAGCAAAGATGGACTGGGCTCACAGAATTATTTCATTCCAGGCTCAAAGCATATAACATACAGTAACATAACATAACATAACAGGTTAAAGGGTAAAGGAGGGCTTAGGCCCCCATAAGATGCCCTGTAGTCCAAAACCCCCAAAACTAAAAGCAAACAACCAACACCCAGCCAGCCCAGTAACAACTAGATTCTACCACAGTCATGGAAGAACTTGTCAATGTTAACCTTAAAGTAGTGCACTGATGTGGAGTTAACAACCCACTCAGACTATTCCACTCATTGACAACTCTATGAGAGAAACTGAACTTCCTAATGTCTAGCCTTGCAAAAGGCTTCACCAGCTTCTAAAAATGGCCTCGAACCAGAGAATTACTTTGAACCTTTAAATAACTATGTACAAGCTAACAAAGGATTCCTTTCAGAAAGAAACTTGTAAACCTGGAGCAGGTCCCCCCCTAATCCTTCTCAACTCCAGGGTTGTTAGCCCAAGATGCTTGAGTCTAAGGTGATAAGGTAGATTTTTCACCTCAGGTATAAGGTGAGTGGCTCTCCTCTGAACTTGCAATTTGTCCTTTTCATAGAAGGGACTCCAGACCTGTGCAGCATAGTCGAGATGGGGTCTTACCAACTGCTTATACAAATTTTGTACAATTTCTTTACTTTCTTGGTGACAGTACATGACACTCAAGGCAAAAGTCCCGGTCTCCCTTCCTAAACACTCTGGTCACAATTAACTTTTTGGATAGACTTTCACCCCAGCCAAAACCAATTTTTTTTTTTTTCTTTTTAGAATAAACAATACAATACTCCTAAAATAAATGGAAGTATAATCCAAATTCCATATCTGAAAAATTAATTCATGTCCATTTGGGACCATGGAGTCAGTCATGAGTTTCAATTTGGGTTTAGCAATGACCCTGTCACAACATAATTTTTTTTCCTCAATACTAACCCTTTAAGGGACTTTGGGAATTTGCTAAATTCCATTTCCAGCAGCACCTGAATGACGTAGCCTCAGATTTCACATTGCCAAAGTACCCCATCACTTAATCTCATAGGTGCGCAATATTAGGGAACTAAATAAAATGAAACCTTCCTTAAATAGGGTGTTTTCAATCAATCACATCTTCCTCAATTTTCACTCAAAAAATATCACACTGTACGAGTCTATAAGATCTTATTCATGTGATGCAAAAACAAAACGAGTGAAGAATGGTTTTAAATGTAAAAAGAAACGCACATTTTATATTTTTATACAGTCGAAATAGTGGATTATCGTTCAAGATCCCAGGTTTAGTTGGATGTATCGGCAAAATCGGCAGTTGCCACCAATAAAGGCAACCTATGACTTGCAATAAGTATCAACTAATTACAGTCTAGTCTAATAAATTACTCTTCTTGCCAGAAAGTGTTTCACCTGACGATAATTCAAATACTGTAGACTTTACTTAGCCTACACAAAAATAAATAGGTACATACACTATAGCTGTTAAACTCAGCTCTGCAGAATGCAGGGAGGAAGTAAAGAACATCAGCAGCCTGTTGTGGGCCAGCAGGTTTCCTGTCCAAAGTGGACATTTCACACCTGAGTGTACCTTCGTGTTTTCATTGCTCTCACAGTAAACAAAGTGTAAATTTCGACTCGTTCTGTGCACAAGACTTTTCATGATATTTTTACTTGGCCAGGCCTATACTGTAATACGACCAGTAAAGCTTTCAAAATTTTTAGCCCGCAAAGCAAAATTAGGGAAATCCATTAGGTCATGTGAGACATACATGAAAATCCATACATCAAAGGCAATTTTACAAATCTGCCGGGAATATAGCGTGAACCAGTAAAAAGAGGTTATGTCCGGGTAAAAGCGGACTTCTGGTAACCCTAATCTGGAATACAAAGTAGACCTAGTGGTAGCTTACAGTAAGTTATGCCTAGATGCATATTACTGTACTCAGTGTCACCAGTTAAAACATCCTTTTACCAAAACGTCACTATACCAAAATGTACCCACTGTTGGTCAAAACATTCCCGTGTCAAAACGTCCCCGGGTTGAACCATTTATAGGCTAGTTGGCTCTAATTTAGAATCAGTGCCCACAAGTCAAGGTTAGTGATGATGGTTAGGGTTAAGTTTTTGGAGAGAATTT
>WURT03205930.1:0-27136 GCA_009936505.3 Holothuria glaberrima
TCTAATTCCGTATGTTTAGTATTTAGCAACAAGGATCCGTATGTCTTAATTCTTGTTGACTTCTTTCAGGGAAAACTTTGGAAGTAATTTGTTTCATTCCCTAAAATAAAAAAATGGATATAGAAAAGAAAACAAACATGAGAAATCTTTTAGCAAGGTCCCTTCGAAAAAAACTCACCAAATACTTCATCTTGTATATCCAAGTGAAGACTTTGAAAATATGAGGACGTGATAACGTTACGAACTTGTCTTCGTTACCGTCATGTACTGATGTACACTGTGCTATTTCTGCTTTGGGATAAACGCGGTACTTCATTATGGCAATCTCGACGAAATAAGCTATAAAAATATTTCCTTTCCGTTAGTGTGATCTTAGTGGTGAAGTACAACATTAGAAAAATCTGCCCCTTGCAATTGGACGTCATGACTTGGCCGATAGCGTCACGAATTGGCAGATTTTTTAACAATAGATAACCGCAAACAACAACAACAAAGATTCCCTTGGAAGTATGGGCGGTCACTGGCCATGTTATCTGCAAGAGTGTGACTTTTTTGTCAGTTGTTTAACAAGTAAGGACTTGACAGCTTGAAGGACAGTTGAATTGTCAACGATCGTCGGTCGCACAATTCAACAACTTTTATCAGATAAAAGATGTGGGCTTAAGGTTTCATTCGGTTAGTTACAAATCCAGCTAACAAGGGTGGGAAGTTCGCATCCCTTTAAATACACAAACACAAGGGGATTTTCGACATTTGTTTAAAGAAATTTAAACGGGTACACTGTACACTTTGTTTGTAAAATTAAGTTCATTTCAACGCTTATCGGTTCGTCATTTCGTAAATTTTGAAGTAAGTTTATATCTAAGATTTGAGTTCAGTGGAATGATGCATTCTCATGGATGGCGGTACGAAGTCCTTGCCCACCCGATTGAGGACCTGGAAAGACCTTGAATCAATAGCTCACAATTTTACCATTTTCGAGAATTGAGAAAAATGATACACCTTATAAAGTCCTGCTAGGCCATCCGCTTTAAAACAAAACAGCAACGAACTTAATACTATACCTTACATAGTCTAACGAAGGTCATCCACGTTAAAACAAAATAGCAATGGACTTAATAATATACCTGACATGGTCCCAAGAGGGCCATCCACTTAAAAACAAAGCAGCAATATTAATTCATTGTTCAGTATACTAATAATCAGCATGTATTAATGTTAAACAAGGTTCACTTACTATTTTAATCTTATGTTACTGCATTTTTTTTTCTGTTGAGCTACTTTCGATTTCAAATTTCAAGAACCCAGCATAGTACTATAAAAAATGTAACGCACACACACGTTACTTGATGCGCACAGAGAAGTTTGAGCACGAACGTTCACTCTCGGTTTGTTACTGCCAACGAGTATTTATACTGTTCGCTGTTGTTTAACCTCCTTGGTTTAACATTCTCGAAAAGTATGGAAGTGTGTTCAATCGGTCTTATGATATAGTTGTGAAGAACTAAACTATTACTACAGTAACTTCAGTTTTCGTTCAATAAGTTCAAAGGTAAGAAGTAATTAAGATAAATATTGTCAATCAATCAAATATTCAAGTAAGATACATGCCAAGACACATTTAGACTAAAGTTAGTTTTTTTTCAGCGTCGATCACTTGAGCGGTGGGTGTGTTCAACTCGCCCAATCAATTTTATGTGACTACGTTCATCGTTGTTTGCAATTCGTATGCAACTTCTTCATTGCACCTTGGTTGAAAAATACAGGTTTGAAAGCAAAATAATACAGAAAGTTAACTTTTTAACTAATAGTTTTAAGGGAACAACATATAACAATATAATATGTTATATACATAATGTTTTTTACATTTTTTAACTACTCACGTAGTGTCGTGTCTGTATTTTTAACCCGTGGTATCGCAATTTCTGAGCACTTCAATGGACAATAGTTTAATGCTGGCCTTCTCTGAGAAGATGAAAAATTGGAACCCCATTTCATGATGCCTTATGTAGTTCTATTTTCTCTTCATTCACAACTTCGGGTACTGATTGAATGGATGCCTGTATGTTGATTGAAAGCATAACATTGAGGTTCATCGTGTTATGTTTTGTTGTTTCATGTTTTATTGTATTGAACATATTTGTCTCGTCAACAGACTCTGTTTTTGGCAATACGGCAATGTGACGCGATTACGAACACGTACACACATACACACATACATGCATTCCCGTGATCGGATAGATTCCGTTCTCCTTCGGCAAGGAATCTATAACGTGCGTTGGTGAAGCCCAGTACATGTTTTTAGGGTTTACCACACTACTTTTTATTACAATTTTCCCGGAAGAATAAAACACTGTAACACTGTAACATGTTTATTGTCGATGTCTCAGTGTGACGTACTATCGGGGCATGCATATCAATCTTCCAACAGGCATAAATGTGCATTCAGTCTATATTATCACGGAAAATTGAACAATCGGGGCAACTTCTTTTATTCCATAGTACTGCTAAGATATGTGGTAAGACGAATAATGCAATAATGCTGATCACTGTTCAATCAAAATTATGGTGCGTTTCCGGTGGGATTTTAACCAATGTTTCATCATCGGAGCTGGGAAATGTAAACTTTCGACCAGTTTATTAACTTTCAAGAGTATATTCGGATTGTGGGAGGATTACAAAGGCTTTATTATATAAAATAATGTAATAATAAAGTCGTATAGTTGGTGGTTGCAACAATGACACAAGTAACTCGAAGACTGAACCACTTTGATGCATGCTGATTTTTTTTCTTCCGTAAATTGACACAGTTGAAAACATGCCCCAAACATATTTAGAAAGTTCTGGAGTTCTAAATATAATTAGTGACTATACTCTCTGGTTGATATAATTTCTGACAATTCAGCATCACTTTGTTCGGTCTGTCAGTCATACATTGTACAGATCAGCTAATACAGGGCGTTTGTAAATCTTAAGCAATATTAACCCGCAGCGGCCTATTATTGCTTTGTCCAAGTTAAAGATGTATTTACCGGTTTTTCTCTTGAAATTGAAAGAGAGGCTAAATTATATATAATTACTGTTTGGTGTGAGATCTGTTGCCTTGTTAGATCTTGTTACTCGTGAAATTGAAACTGTTAGTTAAAATGTTCAATTGTTTTGATAAGATACACCACATTTATGAAGGCAAATTTATTTTATGGAGTCGAGTTATCAGTTTTATGTTTTTCGTACCTTCATCGTTGTATGCTATTTTCCCTTCTATTTACTGTGGATGTTCGTAGTTCGGGAAGCGAATACAGAAAGTTTTAGGAAAATAAACTTTAAAAGCAGCTGATGTAAACCTAGCATACCGGTTATTTCAGTTCTAGGAGATCTGTTTACATCAAAAGAAATTCACAGAAATTGCAACTGTTTTATAAAAATTCGAAAATTCGTTTCCTCCTGCTAAAATAAAAAGCAAGGTTTTCCGATTGGTTCCACCCCTTTTGTCTGTTTGTCTCCGTCACGTAAGATGAAGTGCATTCCATCAAGCAGGACTTTGCTTAAACGAAACTCAATCTTGAAACAGTGAAGGGGAACGTGTCCGTGGTGTCCTAGACCCTAAAGTCTCTACTACTTCCAGAGTAGGCTTGGGCGGGTTACCTGACTCTACTTTAGAGTCGCGACTCTTGGCCTGGAGTCGCGGCCCGACTCCGCTTTCCTTGGAGTCACAACTCCCATGGAATTTTTAAAACTATAAGAAACCATTAATGAAGATCGTTTTTTGTGTGTTTCTCACCAGTACTACATCAAAAATTTTCCACAATTCCGTTCAATCCTACGATAAAATTCTGCTGCGCACCGCAGCCCCTTTTCAATGTCAGTAAATGCATTCAATACAGGCCAGCACAGTATGTCATTCATAACACGTAATGCCCACACATCACATGCACAACTGTGTAGTGCGTATCGTTTACTTACAACATTGTCTATACGATATTAAAACCTGCTCAAAATATAACGTTATATGTGTTGTTGGTAATTATGACGTCACTGAAACATTGCCAAGTAGGAGTCACGACTAGCTTAAAGAGTCGCGACTTTTCACGCCACGGGTTCCTGACTCCAAAAATATCGGAGTCGCCCAGGCCTATTCCATAGAAACATTCCTAATACCAAGAACGTAACTGAATAGAACTGCCTTCTCAAGTTTCAAAGGGAAAGGTGACTCTATTATTCATCGAAACACAAATATTGATTTGCCACCCTAGTTCTTACACATGACCTTCATCTCACATGTTGGAGTAGTGCATATTAACAGATTAAATGCTTGTGATAAGCACACACACGTAACTTCCTAACATGAGCAATTGACGAAACTATTCCCAAATAACCCGATAAAATCTCGTACAAAGGCAAAAAACCTTAACGATCTCCTTGTAAAGGTCGTGTTTCGAGAAAAACTCAACATTTTAGAAGTAATAGTTTCAGACGTTATTCTCGACGCCCGTGCAGAGGCAATCGAGCAGAACAGCGATATATAACCATAATCGACATTCCGCACATACAATATTAAAGTGTGTGCTTCTGATAAAGTTCCGCTACAAAAACGCATGAGATCAGAAGCCGATTTAGCTTTGATAATAAGAATCAAACGAATTTTCTTAACCCCGCTCCCCGCTAATAAAGTGTATGAAACTTCACTAGCCCTAAAGAGCTGCAGTGGAACTAATCTGTATTACGAACATGGGCGTGGATCATGAGGGGACGCGCCCCTCACTTTTTTGGAAGGGGGGACATCGCCAAAAAGTCCCCCCACACTTTTTCAAAAATGATGAAAACTAAAACTGTGATAACGAATTGACACTACATATTAAAAGCTAAATTTCTCCCAAATATGGCACCATTTGCCCTATAGACACCTTCCAATTTCATTTTTCTTCAAAGTAGAGGGAGATACCACCTAGCCCAGGACAGCGATTCGTAAATGTTGAAAAGTCTAAAAATTTACTGTTCTCTCACTTCACGAAATGTAGTTCTGATTTACCCCAAGGACTGAGTAAAAAATTCACTTAAGCAAGTAAAATGAAAAAATCTTTCTAAAAAAGTAAAAATTCTTGGTGAAATATTCAATTCAAATTTAGCACCAAATGTAGCACCATTGTGCATCTAGCCCACCTTACGTGAGCAAAAATTTCAACCCCTCCCCTCAGCCCCTCCCCCGGGACAGCGATTCGCTAATGGTGGAAAGTCCCCCACTTACAAAGCTCGGTAAATTAACAAAGCCTATATTTCCAGCGCTCGAGTCACTTTAAAGGTTCGGGTATTTCCTACAAACGTGCAGTGCGACGGCTGTCACGTGACGTCAGATGGTGGCACCGCTTACCCTTACTTTACTTTTATGTTAGTCGTACGTCTATCGTTGAATGCCATTTCCCTTTCTGTTTACTGTGGATATTCGTGGTTCGGGAAGCAAATACAGGATTTAAAAAAAAAAAAACTTTGAAATCAGCTGAGATTAACCTAGCAGATCTGTTTATATCAAAAGGAATATAACAGAAAATGAAACTGCTTTGACTTCAATGAACTTTTCGGGTATTGTCATTAGAATGTAAACTGCAAGAATTAAATATATAATAGATTTCTTTTGATATTTTTGAGAATACGGGGGGATGGGGAATTTTCAAGTTTGATAAACAACGCATGACCACCTGTCTGTTTTTAACTGGATCCTGGTCTTCTGAAAAAAAGCGTTTGATTACCACAAACAGTGAACCTGAGCAGAAATGTTAAGACTGTTAGCTATTTTGCCAAGGTGTAATGTTCGTAAAGTTTACCTAGAAATTATTCTCGGGTACACAAAAGTGCGATTGCAACTAATTTCGTCATCATTCAACGCAATGGTATCTCTTGATTATATTACATCCGATACAGCATCATTACTTAACAAATAGGTGCAGTTCAGGTTTTTGTGTACAATACACAACCCACCTGAGAAACTCTGGGTTACAAAAATCAAACAGGCCCTTTGTTTAGAGGTAAAGCACGTGCCTATATTAGAAACTTCACTGCTTAAAAGACCCCGAGACTGGCGTGATTTCCTGCAAATAGTCGTCAAAGTTAGTCGTAATAATGGTCTGGTGGCTGACGAAATGTTGAGTGAATGACCTTCTACTGGACAGCAGCGCCTTCATATACGTTCAACTTTGGTCGGTTAACCGAATAGGATTATGGTTTTGAGGTAGTATAAGATCTCTAACCGAGCCGTTTCCATCTCCACGTTAACTTCAAGCAGTTGAACACCTGCCAGCAAACTTCTTCACTTCACTTTAACTATTAAGCTCGTCTCCAAAATACATCGACTTCGCCACTTTGCCACTTTTTCCAGTACTTGGGCAAACGCGGGCCTCCATGCAAAAAAATGCATTATTTCCAGTTACATCTCTGGCGTAAACTTTGTTACACATTACATTACGACCATATCCAGACTAGCAGGACAATACAACATTTTTAACTGCTGCCTCACTTAATTAGTTCTCCACTGTTAGCTCACTGATATCTTTGAGTAAAGTAAAAATACTCACAGATAGTATGTTGAGCCTACATTTCCCTAATACTCATGCCAATCGTTTACAATATGGAGCGCATTTTAACTGGACTGCTTCACTATTTTTAACTTCCAATGTTATAGCTTAATTGAAAGCTAAATAAAAATACCTCTCTCAAAATGAGAGAAAATCTTTACCCTGATATATCCAACAAGATCTTCATTTGTTTACATTAAATGAAGCATGATTAAAGTTTTGCTTCTTTGTCTGATAAACGCTAACATTATGCATATCTATGTCTTTTGATTCAAGGTAAATTGAAATCGTTACCGTATGTGATCTAAGTATGCGCGAAAGGCGCAGCAATTAACGAGAATAGAACTTTTACAGATTTTTTGCCGTCAAAATGACATTACCAGTTCCCAAACTAAGCGATACTTCTAACACTACACACACAAACCATTGTCCTAAAAGTATGAAAACTTTCTGTACTACCTACACATGCAAGGAATTCTTGAAGATGAGGAGAAAAATAACCCCTTCATTGACATAGGATATCTGTCTTTATATTACGGGACGTGGTGAAGCTTAGCGCCTATCTTCCAAATGGCAAAAGATATTCATTATGAACTTAAGCACCTTGTAAAATTTGTGTTTCGTGAAGGCGCTGTAATTATCGAAAGAAAATTAAAGCATGTGTAAGTGTGATGACAAGTTCAGGACAATCATGCAAAACGAACTTATGTCCAAGTATGGTTAACCTTACATTAGTACTTTCAATAACAAAAATATCATAATTCTGTAGGTTAGTGATATTCTGGGTAATTGGCAGTCACAAAAGATGTTTATTGTGGTCAGTGTTCTCTTCAAAACGAGCTTGTGTGACTCACTAGAGTAAGGCAAACAACCAGGCTAAATTACAAGATGACTGTCACCTTAGAGAATCTTCTCTCAATTGCTACTCCATGCAGGTGGTGTCGTCGTGTGGAAAATATCAAAGAGGAGAAATTTTCTCATGAAATATTGGCTTAATGAAAAATGATGTTGCTCTTGGCCCGTAGTTCAGAAGGTGGAGGATTTTTACCCCTAGGGAAAAATCAGAACTAAAATAACTCAGCATTGCCTTTAAGTCCAATGTATCTTAACCATATGTTGTCACTTAAGATGACTAAGATGTTAAAGTGTTTGGTGTGGATTGTAGACAGGAAATGGCTACCACGATCACCTACAAACCTAGAACTGTAATCATGTTGGCTTAAAACGACTGCTTTAAGTGAAAGCAACTTCGACCTTTTGTATTGACAAATAAGATCTGCGTTTGTTTTCTCTGTATTTTACAGAAATAGGCTAACAAAGACTTGACAAGTTTCTGTATAGAACTCTCACTCTACTCTTAGCTGACGGACTTCCACAGACAAGTACGCTACCATCCGTTTTCGTACGCATGTTCACAGAAACGTAATAGTGACTCACGCACACGTAAGGCGCACATAACAGAAAGGGATGCCTACAATCCGTTCTTTTACGCACGTCTACAGACACGTACGTGAGACTTACACATACAACGCACGTACGAGAAACGGACACTTACCGTCCGTTTTCTTACGCACGTCCACAGACACGTACGAGACATTGACGCACAAGCCCAGAACACGTATGAAATAGACAAATTTGCGGACCAGATTTCGGACTTAAAATATTTTTGGGGGTAAAAGTGTGGGGCAGAGGACTTGTGACACGTTCGACTGCCAGGGATAGACTGAATGGGGGAAACTGGCCGTGATTTTCGGACACGCCCTCTGTACAAGTGTATAAACCAATCATGTAACCTTAAGTGCTGGAGGAAGTTTATTGTAATGAATGAGAAAATATGGGAGAGAAAAACAAAGAGTACGAAGCATTTAAAAGGAAGAATTTCGAGATGTATTGGGAATCCCAAGGAAGATGTGTCAATATTTAGTACTGTGAGATCAACAGTGGCCAATAGGAGAATTAGGCTGTTCCCGCTTACGTCACTGGTTGGCACTGGTTGGCGCTGGTTGGTAAAGAGCTTGCGCAAGAACAAACGCGTGTATGTTAGGTGTTTTGCGTGCAAACGTTTGCGCGATTGCACAGTTGTGACGACAGTGTAAGCGCGCCTTATCAACTCTTTTGACGCCCAGTCGTGACGGCATTTGTTTGTAAACACTGAATGAGTCTATATATCAAAACAGTTATGAGTATTCATCAAGAATTATTACATTTTCATCATAGTCCCCAGGAAACATTCGCAAGACACCTTCCGAGAGCTGTACATCAGCTGGCAGAATTAGTACAAGGTATATCATTATATCATACTTACATTGGCAGGGGAATCAGATTTCTTTTCTTTCCTCTTACCATAGAACTTTCTTTTCTTTGGTCTGTAGTTCCCATATTTTCTTGACATGGCTAAAAATTATGTCTACAATCAACTGAGAATACTTCAAACGTGCAACAAAAACACGAAAGACAAACCTTGTTTCATCGTTTCTTGTGCGTAATTCAATCTAGTACCAGCTTCTATTGTCATTTTAAGGCTATAAATAGCTATGATATAAGTGACCTCTGTCCTTGGCTTGGTGGAAGCTAACACTTTGAAAAGGGGGTGTTAAAAGTACTTTTAAAAGGGGAAAAGAAGGCTTGTTTCGACAGTTAGGAAAGGAACTTTGGGATGGTTGTCATGGCAACGGAGTATAGCAAGTTGAAAATTTTAAATTAATGGGCTCATATGACCAATCTTAGATGCTTTTTGGGGCTAATAAAGACAGGATACGGTGGACAAAATCTTCAACTATAAAACTTGCAATAAAAAAATTTTCATTTTTTCTAATTGAGGGCGCTGTTGAAGGTCATCTGCCACCTTAACTCTTCATTGCAAGCATTCACGGTCATGCAAAAAATTTTTTTATCGTCACACTTAATATCATCTCATTTAAAGTTCTTTGAATATTTCTTTCCAAAGACGTTCCTGAATAATCCAGAAATTTGCTAAAAATAAGAGAAATGTAAAAACGAACAATGTCCCTAGCAAATCACGTATTGCAATCGTGGGGGCACAATTAAAGTACATTATTGAAACATTTGTTGCCATTCGTTTTACTAAAAATCCTGATTAAAGTTTAGTCTTTGGCGGAAACAAACCTCACTTCAAAGCATGTACAAACAATGATCTTTGTCTTATATAATTACGTGGAAGAGAAAAAAGGGCCTCACAGTTTAAAGGGTTAAGTCTACAGAGACTTTAAATTAGGAACAAAGGGACCTGCCAATCAAATGGTAGTGCCTGCTAGAATTAAATCATTTTCAATTGCGTACTGTCTGACAAATTTGTGTGTTGTATCTCCTTCGTAACACTTGCCTGATATGATATATTATTTTGATTTGAAATGTTACATGGGCACTTAATCTATGCATTGTTGTGAAATACGAATTCAATTCTTTTTGTAGTTTCGATATTGCCTTATTAACAACTTACTGAAGGTTTCACCTTTTCAACTCAAAGTGAAGTTGAGACAAGCAAAACGATATCCTTACTTATAACGTCACTTCATTCAACACTGTGTTGTTTTTCCTTAAACTTGGCAACCAATTTTCTCCTCCACTATTTCAATGAGCCTATTTGTGGAGCATGATTTACCTTTTTCGATTCTTTAAATGTACCGTATTGTGTTTCAGACTTGCTTAAAATAAACAATTGTGATTATGTTTCATTACCTCATCGTGGTTATACTAATATGAACTAGGCGTTTACATGTGCTAGCTGCCCGAAACATAGTGGACTTCCTGCAACATACATGGTCCTGTTGCTGATGGAAGTCCCGTTGAACTTTTCCCCCCTGAAACTTATGACTGATTCTTTTTTAGGGGTCACTTTAAGCTTGGGTAAAGATTCTGGATAGCGGTTGAACCCTGTTCGCTCCGGCCTCTTTATTACGCCTAGTATCTTAAGCCGGTAAAGGCGTGGGCACGTATATGCGGGTAAATAGGGTATTTATTTAATATTTATTTTCAAATTTAAACCATAATGTTATGATAGCTTTCAAAAAAAGAAAAGATTTCGTTTATCCCATAACATTTTTATTATTTTCCAGAAGTGAAGTTCAACTAAGAAAATATGGGCAGAAAGCTTATTTCGTTGTGTGCAATTCTTGTGATGGTAACTGACGTTCAAAGTGTGTGTACAGATGCATTTGGTTATTGCAGAGGCGACCGCTGTGTTAGAGGAAGTAATGGAGCCACACTTCCGTTAGGGCATTCGCTTCGGTCATCCAATGGTCAGTGTGAACTAAGAATGCAGACAGATAGCAATTTGGTTTTATATTGCAATGGTCGTGTAAGGTGGTCTACAGGCACATATAAACATACCATCATTAATGGTTTACGAGTACAGAATGATGGTAATTTGGTGTTATACAAGTCTCGTGGTCGGGCTGTGTGGCAGTCAAGAACATGGGGTACTGAAGCTTGTCAATTAGTCGTTCAGAATGACGGCAATCTAGTTCTGTATGGATGCTATGGAAAAGTGTATTGGGCTACTAATACCTATTTTCGAGGATAAGGTCCGGTGATCTCGTGGAAATCTTGAGCCAATGCGTTCTACCAGCATAATCAACAATAAGTATAGCCGTACTAGAATACTAATGGATGGGAAAACAGAGAACGGTCTTTTGGTCAATAAAGTCATCACCATAGAAAAGCCAGTAAAATTTGTCTTTTGAATATCCTAACCAATTTTACATTTTCTTTTTACTGTTTTACTGCTAAAATGATTAGAAATTGCTGTAACTTCAATTTCATTTAACAATAAACCTTATGCATTGACGTCACGCGACGTCATTTTCGGGGTAAGCAATAAAGCACGCTGCACGCACCACGAGGAATTCGCACGGGCGTGCAGTAGACTAACGCGTGTATCCGACTAAGTGCGCAAACCAGACGTCTACATTTGCTAAAGTTGGTTGCAATGATGCAGGCTTTTCTCCATTCGAGGGCGTCTATTCTGCTTTGTGACGTCAAATGCATAAGGTCTATTAATCTTTGTAAAAAAAAATATTGACAATATTGTATTTTCCCAATTTCAATGAATCTCTAGATTTCTTTGTGTATTTATCGGTGATTGTAAGTAAGGATTCGAAACTTTTATCGTAAATATCAAAGGACAACTAATAAACACCAATCTGTTTCGTTATCTTTCTGTACCGTTTATGTTTTGTTCCATGGAAGTTTATCTAAGGACACAAACAACCAAAACTTGGCGTTTTTGACTGAAAAGGTTTTCAGAGTGCCTTTTCAGAGTACATTTATCAAAATTAGTGCAAGGTATCAAGAAACACTAGGGCAGTTTTTTGTACATGTCTGGAGAGGTTTCTTACCAAGTTTCAATTTTTAATACATCTTGAGCCAATGCGTTCTACCAGCATAATCATCAATAAGTACAAGCGTACTAGAATACCAATGAATGGGAAAAAAGAGAACGGTCTTTTGGTCAATAAAGTCATCATCATGAAAAAGCCAATTAAATGTGTCTTTTGAATTTCCTAACCAATTTTACACTTTCTTTAGACTTTTTTATTGCTAAATAATTGTAAATTGCTTTAACTTCAATTTCATTTAACAATAAACCCTTATGCATTGACGTCACGGGAAGTCATTTTTAGGATAAGCAATAAAGCACCCTGCAAGCACCACGAGGAATTCTCACACTCGTGTAGTAGACTAACACGCGTACCCGACTAAGTGCACCAACCAGCTGCCTGCATTTGCTGATGTTGGTTGCAGTGATGCAGGCTTTCCTCCATTCGAGGGGGCCATTCTGCTCTGTGACGTCGTATGCATGAGGTCTATTGATCTTTGCATAAAAATATTGACAATATTGTATTTTCTCAATTTTAATGAATTGCTATATCTTTCTGTGTATTTATCGGTTATTGTAAGTAAGAATACAAAACGTTTATCGTCATTATGAAAGGACAACTAATAAACACCAATCGTTTTCGTTACTTTTCTGTACAGTTTATGTTATGTTCCATAGAAGTTAATCTAAGGTCAAAAACAACCAAAACTTGGTGTTTTTAACTGAAACGTTTTCCAGAGTACATTTATCAAAATTAGTCCAAGGTATCAAGAAACAGTGGGGCAGTCAGTTTTGTACATGTCTGGAGAAGGTTCTGTCCAAGTTCCAATTTTAATACAAAACATAGCAGATTAGGATGCATCTGGGTTAGCCTATACAGATAAAAAAATAAATAGTCATGCCCTCCATCTCTGCATATGCCTAGTAAGTAGAGCACTTAAGTCAGCCTTTATCCACAATGCACAGACTGCGACAACTCAAGACAATGATAAGATTTACCGGTACCAATTCTGTGGCCGAAGTTTAAAAAGTAGCCGTTTTACCAATGTCGATAGGTTATCGGCATAGTATAGGCTGATTTCTGCCGACACGGATACTTTTTCGATAACTATGTTTGAAAATTGAAAAGTGACCGCTATTCAAAGTACAAACAGAATAAAAACTTTAGGTTGCTTGAGATTGTTTACATTTTGTCAGACGACCGAGATAGTAACATGCTGTACTAGTTTACTTGGCAACAAAAATTTTTATGCAAATGTAGAAAAAATACAATTCCAAGTACACTAGCACTGTGCCTATGTACGGGGTAACAAGCTATAAAGTTGCGACTGTGCCTTCTTTATTTGTTCTGTTTCAAAACAATGTCTCAAAATAATGATCTTAATATGCAAAAAGATTTCAATACAAGATTTCATTTTACAATTTTTAGCAGGGAAAGGGGTCTTTTATACCTCTGCTAAAAAGTTAACTCCACAAATTGTTTTATTTTATTCCACTCAAAACCTAAGTTGGTCCAACTGACTAAAATTAAATTAGCAGGACGGCTTGACTAATGTAACCGACTAAGGTAAAATTATGCACTGACTAACCAAACTAGGCACTAAAATTAGTCGGTTTTCACCGACTTGTCTTTAAACTAGTCGGTACTCACCGACTAGTTTTCAACTAGGGGATCAGATTAGTCGGTTGTTTACTGACTAGAGTTTGACTAACCTATCGCTAGTCAGGATGGTGCCTCTCCTGACTAATCTATGCGGCATTCTTTAGCCAGTGATCACCGACTACGCTACAACTCTAGTCTGTAAGAATTGACTAAGCTTGTTTCCTAATCGGTCAGAAGTCACTGACTAAGGTAGTTCCTTTGTCAGTTAACGGTCTGCAGATTATTCTGGCATGGAATTAAAGGAATAAAAACTAAAACATTAATGAATTAAGTTTGCAAGTACCATTTATTTCAAATACTTTAACCTTTAATTCTCAAAAACAACAAAATTGAGAGAAAGCACACTTTTGCATCTTTTTTTGTCTCGTTTATTGACCTTTTGCGTTTCATGATTATACATTGCATTTTGCTTCTTGCATAATTTCATCAATGTAAATCAAAAAGAGCATCCCTTACTTTAACATTGAAATTAACGTACTAAATTAACACTCATGTCATTAAACCAGCAAATTATTTTCCAGAAGAAACAAGTGTCAGAATATATAGAATCCTATTTGAAGGCCATAACAATTCCATTACATTTTATATACGACACTAAAATGAAGTAAAAAAATCTTTCTTATTTACATATGTAACATAAAGAGGTTAATTGTAACACAATGATGATCCCTGATAACCTTGAACGGACATAAATATGCAGTACGTGATAGAGAAGCAAAATTAATTAGGAATACAGAAGAAACAAGTGTCAGAATATACAGAATCCTATTTGAAGGCCATAACAATTCCATTACATTTTATATACGACACTAAAATGAAGTAAAAAATCTTTCTTATTTACATATGTAACATAAAGAGGTTAATTGTAACACAATGATGATCCCTGATAACCTTGAACGGACATAAATATGCAGTACGTGATAGAGAGAAGCAAAATTAATTAGGAATACTATCATTTTATAAAAAAATTTTGACCTCTCTGAAATTTATGTTCCATTCTCATATACTACTTGTTCAATTGTATATACAGTGATAATAGCCTTCGGTTACACAAGTCTTTGGTCTTTAACAACATTGCACACTCAATCATTTCTCCTTGAAAAAAAAGAAGTTGATTAATGATTAAGAATTCAAAAGCTGATTTGAAAGGAGACAAAAAGAATTTTCTTTGTTATCATTGATAGGTAGTTACCTCAGAATAGAAGCATTAATCACAAAACATATCTCTGAAAAGCATAATACGAAATTCTTTACTTGCTTTCTTGAGGATGTGATATTCCACCTGAAGGTAGTACTTAAGTTCATAGAAAAATACATTGGCATCTGGCAACGTATCTTTTACTTTGCAACTAAAGACAAAATACTTCGCATGTAAAATGAAGAAGTTGATTGGATGCTTAACTTCACCGATATAACCAAACTAGGTCAAAAGCACTCTTTAAATAAAGGTTGCAAGACTTTCCCCAAAAGCTTTAAACCAAATCACATTCCCAAAATAAATGTTTCAGTGTTTCATCCTCCTTTTGGCAAAAAGTACACAACGAACTTTCTTTAACATTGATCTTAAATAAAAACACTTTTGCATATTACTGAAAAGGTACTCTGTTGAAGAATGTGTAATGTGACATTTGAATACACTGTTAAAATCAATTTAACACATTAAAACTGACATTCTGGGTTGGAAGCTCCAGTAGAAAGAAAAATATTTCAGAATCCAACACAATATACCACAAAAAATACATAACGATGTAGTTTCCGTAATACAAAAACAGGGTAACATCACTAAAGCTTTTATCAATATAAGCAGAAAAAAATGGTAGCACAAAAACATGGTCTTTACAGTACATTTTAGTTTTCTATCATATACCAGAAACCTAAAAAAAAATTGCAACTCAAATGTAAGTTTAGTAAGGTATTTCTAAATAGACAGTGTTTCATAAATTACTGCCTACAATTTTGACCCAGAATGTCTAGGATCCACGGGCCTACATCAAACACACTAACACCACACTAATGACCTTTGGACCTTCAATTACCCCAAATGACCGTTGACCCCAACTAAATATGGATATTTCACATGTAAAGTATGCATCCAGTTTCACTATTAGACATAAAGTGTTTGTAGTGTTAAAAAGTTTTAACCTTCTGACCTTTGGTGAGCCTAAGTGACCTTTGACCTCCACCAGATACTAGAGTGATCATGAAATAAATATGGGACATTCATATGTCAAGTATGATATTCATAAAAATGTCCCTGCTCGAGATATCACGTTTTAGATTTAACATTTTGACCTATGGCGACCCAAAAATGACCTTCCGATCTATATCAAAGAAATGCCGATCATCTTTCCAATATGGGCCATTTGCATGTCAAGGATGAGTTCCCTTTAAGTTAACCATCTTAAGATAGAATGTTTACGATCGATTTCCACGGTATTAGCCATTTGCCCCTTTTTGACCCCAAAAGATCTTTGACCTTCACCAAAAACAAAAGAGATCACATAGTAAACATAGGGCATACACATGCCAAAGTTGAAATCTCTCGAGCTTTCCCTTCTTAAGATATTGTGTAAGCAAGTGTCACACACACCCACACATGAATCCGTTTTGTTAATTTGCCTTGTTTGTCCTCTTCAGATTGAGATGGCGCAATATGGAATAGCTGAGCAGCATGAAAATGTACTGTTCATTATGCCACCATGACATCTGTGGATTCCTTTTTAAAGTATAAATCTCCTTGCAAGAAGATCTACCCTGCAGAATCAATGCTCTGTCTCACAGCTTCTGTGAAGAAAATGACAAAATTGGTCTGAATCCTTGCTATTACATTTGATCAGGGAAGGGGGCTTTTAATATTTCAAAGCAGACAAATAACATTGGATTAACATTCCCAAAACAGTGGTACATGTTAATATATACTGTACACTGTAATAACAAGTTCTTCAAGGACAAACCAATTTGCCATACTTAGTGCTAGTTTGGGTAGCTTGATCTTCCATCAGAACTACTACAGTATGCTGTGTGATGTACATTCTTGCGTCAGAACTACTATGCTGTACTTAAGGCAGAAAGTACTGATCTAAATGGATTGGATGATTTGGTATCTGTACAGAAAGATGGAACACCTACCAATTTTATGAAAATATTCTTTACATTATTGCATGCTGTAATTTCCATGCAATATTTTAGCAGTCCACATAAAAGTGTCAGTAAGAAGGCCAAATAATACACGGTGGTGGGGGAACAGCCATTCACCGCCCCCTTTCCAACACCACTGGTAAAATTTTTACCATGGTGCAGGATACACCATTATAATTTGCTTAGTGAGTCATTTTTCCTAATGATGCATTGATCCATGTGGCATGGACATTAAAATAACATGGTACTGAAAACAACCTGTGAATTATTTACTGCATTTGAATTTAGATGCCTCACTGATCTGTACTATCAAATAGTTATTTCTAACACTGTTGGTTAGGAATTCACCGAGATAAAATATCTTCTTTTTGGAGGAGGGGCCAAAGTACTCATGAGAATTAAGAAATGATACAAAAACTTTATTGAAAACACCTAGGTTGTTGATAGTAGTAAATAGTAATTCCTTCAGCTTCTTCAAAAACAGGCCCAGGGTGAAATTCCATTTGGATCATTTGTCCTAACACATTCTACTCGAATATTCTTGAATGGTTTCAGGTGGTTTCTAAATGGTTCTGAATGGTGCCAACTGGTCTTAAACATGCAAATGGTAATCTCAACTGGTTTTATAACTGGTTTTAAATGGTAATGTATGGTTTTGAATGGAAAATTGACCAAAAAACATTCTAAACCATTTGGAACCTAAATGGTTTTTCTCAAATGGAATTTAACCCTGGGGGTTGAGATCCATATTTGCTCTTCTTAGCAGCACACCTTTTTTGGTTCAAGACCAGAGTCTGTCTTGATCAGTACAGGAAGCATTAAAATATTACAAGTTCTGCTAAAATAGAATTTCATCAAAGAAGATTACAAACAAAAAATATGCTGGACTAATATGTCTGTACTCATGAGTACACATATCCATATAGGAGTATAAGTACTACAAAAGTCTCAGTATAAGTATGAGTACCTGATTTTCAAATTCTCTGAGCACGAAAACAAATCCATGGGGCTGACAAGGACTAAAAGAGGTGTAATTGAGAACGTACCCGAATACTACAGGTCCTGTCTGAAGTAAACATTTAGTTGAAATAGTACTACAATTTATGTTTATGAGACTGAAAAGTGCACTGACCTATCCCCAATCTCCACAGATACTTCTGCAGTGGGGCATAAAATGACATAGTTAATACACTCCATTTAGAGTGGTACATTGCATAATTCTTTTGAAATTAAACAAACCATCACCAATTTAGATTTAGCAAAACCCATCGCACAAGTTTCAATTAAATGTCATCACTGTTGTTATGTACAGTGTGATCAATTGACTATTTAACGTCCCATCTTACAGTAAGCATGATGCTGCAAGAGTCAAGCCCTTTTTTCAAACCAACATTTTCATTGTAAGCAAAACCAAACCATACAATGTTTGTTACTTACAAGACGATCATTAAAACTTACTGTACAATTGACTATTTATTGTATATGGCTATGCATCTGTAAATGCTATGATGATGGAAAGTAGACCATTGAGTCTAATTTTCTCTAGCTTCGGGTTTTACATTTTGTAGTTTTGGACCTTCATAACAACTAACTCAAACCCTTATTAGATTGCCAATGCCTCCAATTCATTTCCTTTTATACAGTGTGGTTCTATGTATTATCCACTAGCCAACATTCCCTTGAAGAAACTTCAACACTCACTTTCATGAATAAGTTTCAGTGCTAGTTTGTTGTTAATGTTGAATAAGGTCTTGTCAGCCCTCAGTGAGGAGTTCAGGTTGACAAAATTTGTAATGACCATAAATTGTCCTCTTGATGTCATCCCTAAGGTCACATCCACTTGTAACTGCCAGCAGGGCAGGCAGATGGGGTAAAAGAAATTGCATGTTGCATAACCTGCATAGTTTTACCTTTGATTCGTGTTAGGCACAGCATGTGACCAATATTTACCAAACAATTGTACCACAGTCATACGGTACATACAACCTTGGTATATACTGTATATGCCTGAATTAATACCAAAAAACAGTCCAATTCAATGCATCACTTAAGATACGAATATAATAAATTGATCGTGAAAAACCTGCAGCCCTGACAAGCAAAACACAGCATATATACAAAAAGTGCCACAGCGATCATTGGGCCAGTGATTTAGCTAGGTTAGCTTTACAATGAAACAGTGAAAATGATTGGCCTAGAACAGTTGGAGAGCTGATCGAGGAGATAGCTTGTCGAAAAAGTGGAATCTGGCAAATGGCATGCTGCATTTGCCAACGGTAGCTTAATTTTAATTATTATGAATGGTACTGAAGAATATTGCATACTGCAACTGGAAAACTTGCAATAAATGATTATTTTGGAATTCAAACCTATGCAAAAATTGCTCATCAGAATTTTTTTGGGAGACAGACAGTTTTGTTTATGCGACTAAAGTCAGACAAATATGTGCTGGCTAAATGGCTGCCTTAGGCCTGTTATCAGTGATGTGTTATACAACATGCATCTTAACTCCTGACCAGTTTCCAACCACAGGTGGGATGCTTAAATGATTTTTATGACAAGCCAGTCATTCGGAAGGAATGGACCACAACAAATCTACCTAACCATGAAAATCACTTTTATGAAGTTTATTTTCCAGGTGATATGATCATTTTGTACTGTAAATTACATTATGTTGAAAGTATTATAAGGTGGGTAGTGGTGCCAGAGGAGGTGCCAATGTGCTTTGTTTCTTTTCAGGTTTGTCATTACTTGAAACCATTTTTGGAGGTGGACTAGACGGCAACCAAGTGTTCGCAATAGATTTAGGCACCAAACTGAGCTACAAGGATAAATGAAGAAGTTTACTCTCTGCAACTTACCCAGTAATTCTGAAAACCTTAGCCCATCTTCAGTGTGCATCCATCCTGTGATAAAATTGTATACGGTAAAACCACACCAACTACAGTAGCAACTCAAAAGCCTGGTTAATTGTCTAGTGTTTGCTACAACAAGCTTTTGCTTGTCCTCTTTCAGCTCTATGGTCTTGAAGTTTCAACAGTGGGGTACGCAACTGCAACACAAATCAAAGTGCGAAGGGCTAGATTAAAGGGTTATACAGTACATTGTATACATATTACATATTATAGCTGATAATGCAGGATGCAGTTAACAAGCCAAGGATCTGTCAATGCCTGTTTGACCTCACTGTAACACATACAACGCAGCAAATACTGTAAAGTACAGAAGTATCCTAGCATAATGTTCAAATCAGTAGTTCAATGCCTGTCCCTTATGAACACTATGAAACTTATTGCCACAGCGCTGGAAAAAATGTTTATTTCCCAGGAAGCTTTTCCTCAATTCCTGTGTTTTCATGTATAAAAAGCAAAACCTCCCTCCAAATGCCCGAATTCCCCGCGAAGGAGTCTACCAGCTTCCCAACCTTTTCCAGGCTTGTAGTTATATTTCTATACTGAACGGTTGCATCTAGCCTCTTGAATAAAGTGTTTTTATGCAATTTAAGAGCAAGAACACTCACTGTACTTACTACAGTAGGCCTACCTGTAAACTATAGCCTACAATTTCATTTTCAAAACACACAATATACGATGGGTCGTGCCTTACACTTTCAGTGGCCTAGCTCATATTCCTTTCATCAACAACCATAGCTTGCCATCTTTGTCAACAGAATTGTGCAAAAATTTTATTAACGCGGTCTAACTAAGGTTACTAGGCCTAAACATTCTCACCGTGTATCTTATTACACTGAAAATTGTTTAGCTAGGCTATGTATCTTGCAGAATTAAAGTAACGATTTTAGCACAGGCCTAACAATAGCGTTACAAACATTCCAAAGGCAGCGGTAAAAAGCAATCAACTTTCCGATAAAATTTACATTTTTACCAATATAACAAAAGATTTTAAACTTTCACCGCATCAAAAGAAATCGCGAAGCTCACCTTTGATATCTTTGGATGGCAACCAATAAGAATAATACCGTGAGTGAAACTGGGACACACTGTACCATGAGAATCTTGCAAGTTGCATCATCAGCAATCTCGATCAAGAAGCCTGCGAAGCGGCTTTCTTTGATAGTAACTATATGGGTTTAATTGTTTGTAACAATGTTCTGAACGGATGCTTGTCGGGTTCGCGACAAATGGTATTGAAACAGTAACATAACATAATAAGTTCAAGGGCAAAGGAGGGCAAAAACCAGACCCAAAACAAAACCCAAACCAAACCAAATACTCATACGGAAACCCACATACCACAATCAGATTATGTCACAGTCACAACAAAACTTGTCAATGTTAATCTTGAACCAATTGACTGAAGTGGAATTAACAACCCACTCAGGCAGACTGTTCCACTCATTGAAAACTCTATGAGAGAAGCTGAACTTTCTGATGTCAAGCCTAGAGAAATGCTTCACCAGCTTCATACAATGGCCACGAACACGGGAATTATCATAAACCTCTTAGTAATTATAGTTAGACAGAGAATTCCTACCAGAAAGGAACTTGAAAACCTGCAGCATATCCCTCCTAATCCATCTTAACTCAAGAGTAGTAAGTCCCAGACACTGGAGCCTATCATGATAAGGAAGATTACGTACTTCAGGAATAAGCCGAGTGTCTCTCCTCTGGACCAAGAAGCCAAGAATTGATCAAGTCAGCACACCTGCCCTAGATACCTAACTGATGCAGTTTCACCATAAGTCTACCTAACGGAACTTTATCAAATGCCTTTTGAAAATCTAGGTAAATGACATCAACACAGTGACCAGAGTCAAGAGGCAAAGAGACATCCTCAATAAAGCTCGGGAAAATAGTAACGCAAGACCTATATTGTAGGAAACCATGTTGAGACAGATTCAATAGACTATTATCTAAAATATACTTAAGCACATGATCCTTGACCACAGTCTCCATGACTTTACACACTGCACTGGTTATTCTAACTATAATTGCAAGGTTAGCTCCGATCCCCTTTCTTGAAAATAGGAGTCACATTTGCAACCCTCCAGTTTGCAGGAACGAAACTTGAGTCTAGACATTTTTGAAAAATAATGCACAGAGGGACTGACAAAAGCTCAGAGCATTCGTGTAGAATGGCAGGATGGGTCCCATCTGGCCCAGGGGACTTGCTAGCCTATAAACTCCTAAGTTTATTACAAACCAATTCCTCGGAGAAAACAACATCATCCATGTGAATAGAGCTGTTGGAACCTCTACAAAATCCTACGACAGAAGACTCCTTGGTAAAGCCAGAAACAAAATAATCATTCAACAAATTAGCCATATCCTGATGGTCTCTGATTAAAGTACCCCTATTACCTTGGAGAGGCCCAACACCTTTTTTTATCTTAGACCTAACATAAGCATTTAATGATTTTGAATTTACGTTAACCTCCCTAGCCAACTTCTTCTCAAACGTAGCTTTAGTGTCTTTAGCCAAATCCTTTACAAGGATTTTCCTGCTTCTTATAAACTGCAAGAAGAACTTCTACTATCCCTGTAGCGACGCCAACATTTACGATTTTCCTAGTTGCTCTAAGAACATCCCTAGAAACCCACACTGGACCTATGATTACGGGAAGCTTTCTTAAGCGGGATACACAGCTTAATGGTCTTAATGGTATTAACAACAATGTCACAGAAAACAATCCAAGCCTCAGCAGGATTTAAGTGTGACAATTGAGCAGACCAATCCATAGAATGGTGCTCTTTTACCCGTCTATAATCAGCTTTACTAAAATCTAGAACAAGCTTATCAGTACGATCAAGTTCGCTAAAATAACTAAGATCAAAGCTAATAAGGTCGTGGTCACTGGACCCTATTTTACCAGAATTCATGACATTATTAATCATATTATCCTCAGTGCTAAACACCAGGTCCAGACAATAAGCACCACGCGTAGGGAAGAGAACATGCTGGGTGAAGAAACCATCAGACACAACCTCAAGGAAATCCTTCCCATGTGCTCCACTTAAATGGGTATGTCAATCAATATCAGGGAAATTAAAATCCCCAAATAAAACTGCCCTTTCGGAAGAGACCCTCCTGAAGCTATCAAGTAACCTTTGATTATTTTCAGCACAAGAATAAGGAGAACGATAGCTAATACCAATCACCAAAGGAGCACCAATCCCAACACCAAAACTTAGTTCACACCTTAAGCAGTTTGAAAAGCCACTAGAAGAGAACTTGTCGGTGACATCAACACAATTCAGACTATCCCTGACATAAAGCAACCCCACTTCTACCTCCAACTGTGTCAAACCTGTCTTGCCTAAAATTGTGTACCGTGGAACCTGAATTTCAGAATTGCTAACCTGAGTATTAAACCAAGTCTCAGTGATACCTATAATGTCTGGATTGTCCACACTAACACTCATCAAATTTGTTAAAAATGCTACGAACATTTACAAACATGACTTTGAGCCCAGAGACTATCCTAGATGAAGGTTTACTACTATTACTGACAGGATCCCCACGACTACAATTAACAAACGCAGTACTGACAGACCTCACCCCTGAATCTAGTTTGACAACTGAGAGTCAAACCGTGACTATCATGGGAAAGATTATTCGTCCCCACCTAAACAGCTACCACTTCTTCATCACCTACAACTGAGTTTACTCTGGCTGAGACGTCCTCAATTCGTGCTCCAGGTAGGCAAACCCAGACCCTATTCCTTTTGTCCCCCTTACAAAATTTCCGATTAGTGTATCTTGTAATGAGTCCCCCCAAAACAAACCTCTGCCCTTTGCTTTCCACCCTTCCAGTGACCACTAGAAATACCAGTATCAGTTTCCCCAATTTCAGATTCAACCTGTTCAACAACTTCATCCACAGGTAAACCAGAAAAAGAGAATCAATCCCTTCACAGTCACCCAATCATAATTGGAAATATCAGAAGCCTTCAAAAGTCCTCCAAGTTCTTTGATTCTATTACACTTCTGACACACGAAAATGAAAGTCTCTTTAGATGGCTCTTCAAATAAAACCGCCTTTACCCCAATTTCTGAAACTCTGCCCACATACCACAGTCCTCGCAACAAATGAGTTGGTCTTCAGCCATGAAAGCAAAAACGAATTATGAACAACACTGAAAATACTAAATTGCCTAAACTAGGAATACACTAACCTTTACAAACGTGTAGCCTATACCTGATCGCGATACCAGCAAATTAAGTTAAAGCCTAACCTAACCAAAGCTAAACGAAAAAGGCCTACAGTAGCCTACTACTGAATGGAAAATGGAAACTTCAAGTAACTAGCTATAGCCTAAGGTCTACAGAAAAAACGGTTGAGCTGAACCTGCTTAGCCCAAACGAAACCTGACTTAGGCTAGCCTAGTAAAAGATTCTCTGTCAAGTGTCCACAAGGACTCGAACTCACGACCCACGTAGTCGAAGTCCACCGCTGCTACCACATTATTTTTAGTAGTTAAGCTATCTTCTTCTTCAGAGGTTCAGCTTGATATTTTACACAATGTGCCAATAGGCTACAAAATTCACAATTTCTAAATTGGCGGGAAGTTTGTAAAGGACTTGTTACAAGTCATGGTTGTTAGTCTGTCCACTAAGTCACTTACATTAGTCCGTCGATAACGCTAGTCACGCTTGTTACCTGTTAGTCTCATACGGTTTTTACGCTAGTTTGTTGTCATAAATTAGTCGGTAGTAACCCTTACGAAAAAACCCATGCAATTCCCAGGGGAAGTGACCCACTTCCCACGAGAAGTCAGGGATCTCCATGGGAAATACACGGGAACATGGATTCCCCAAAGGAAATCTAAAAATCACCATGGGAAATGCACTATTTCATATGGACTTGAGAGAAAATGGAAAATTTCTTCGGGAAATGGAAATTTCCCTCGTGAAGCTTGCAAAACGTCATGGGATTTGTTTTCTTTTTCACGGGATGTTGTATTGTGCGTTGTGAAATAGTACCATTTCTTGGGGAATGATAATTCCCCGTAAGATATTCCAGTTTTTCATGGGGAAATGATGATTTCTCATGACACTTGTTAGTTCACCTGGGAAAGTGACAAGTCCCTGGGTGGATTGTAACTTTCTCATGGGGAATTTCGTGTTCTTGATGGAATGTGTCAATTTCAAATGAAATTCTTACTGGTATTTGTGATCTCACCGTGTGCCCCCCCCCCCATGTACCATATACACGTACCCAATACTTTGCATGTATGTATTTTACCTTTCAAATCAATGAAGCACCTGATCTTTTTTTTATTTTTCAGTCGCCAGATGGATAATATATACTAACATATGTCAGTATGTGTAATTTTACTTGCATTGCACTAGAAGTGAAAAGATCAATGGCCATCGCATTTTTATCTTCTGTGGTGTAAAAGTCTTTTCCAGCTAGCAGAAAGCTGCTTCTCTTTCACACCCACTCTGTTACACCGTGACAACCCTAGCAATTTGAACACAAACAGTACTCTGTAAGGGTAGAGTGAATATAGCAAGAACTTGAAGCAAAAAAGGGGACACTATGATGCTACTAGATCCAAACAGGTCACAGCACTTTGCAGTTTTCATTGGACAGATTATAATGGGACATATGTAGTATTGGCAAGACTCAGAATTGCAAGAGGGTGGTTCTTGATGAGTCAAAGCAACATAAAAGCTTGCCACTTTTATTCAACAGGTTTTCCTAGCAGGGAATATATTCCCGCACACAATCCAAAATTTTTAGGGATTCTTTTATAAGAGTGCTGTTATCGCGATAATTCCGCTATCATGCTGCTTTTGTGAATTACATTAGCTGGTAAAACAGTTACACGGCCTGCCTATAATATTGAATTAAATTCAGTGATAGGGTCTCTATTTTCAACATTATATTCATTTCTCATTTTACGGAGCTGCGAGAGATGCAGAAACAACGTTCTTCTTGTGAAACTAGGTGTTTTGCAGACACTTAAGCCTCGCATTGTCTGATTCCCGAACTTCCTCTAATAGTAACCCAAAACTTAGATCCATCTGCGAAAAAATTGTGAAGAATCTGTTTTCAACGGATTTGAGTAGGTAAAGGTGTCTAGATTTCCAGAAAAAAAAAATGCCGCCGGTGTCGGCTGGGGAACTTCAAAATAACGTCCAAAACTGCCGCCGCACGTGATTTTTTTTTTTTTTTTTTTGTCGTAGGATGGGTAGGGCAAGTTATGAACTAGGCCTCATCATATATAACGTTGCTTGAGTGGATTGAGAAAATGATACTTAGATTTAACTAAGTTCAGGCTGAATGTACCCCTACTTTCACTCGGAACCTCCCTTAGTTTCTTCACTATCCTTAATCGCAGAAACGCTAAAAAAATCTTTGTTTTGAAGTACCATTAAGTTGCCATATTCAATCAAAGCAGTTGTCCTTTAAAGTCTCAGTGTCATTAGACTGAAGGCACTTGAGTTGCGATAAACTCAGTGTAGCAACACGTTGTGGCCACTATTCATACGAAACATGAACAGGTAAGCCTGATATGAAGCGAGGAAGGAAGACGTTATGAATACTCATGAGCAGAAACTCCAATTACAGCCCTCGCTATCCTACAAAAAAAAAAAACTCGCCCGCTGCACTTGTAATTAATAATATATTGAAATAATGAGAAAAATATTTATGAAAAATATGTTGAACTCACCGACTCTTAAAAGATGGCCATGGTTCATGCCAAAAAATTTAAAATTACGTTTAAGAACATTTTTGTCGGAATTGAGGTCAACCAGGAGATGGCGGAAAATGAAAAATGGCCGCTAATGATAAATAACAATGTAACATAAAAACAGATAATAATAATCATTAAAAATATATTTCGATTGTAAACCCGATATATCTTTACAGCAGATTGTACATAAAGTTCAAAGCACAATTTTTGACATTATATTCAGGACCCCATTCTAACCAAGATCGCGGAAACAACAAAATGGCCGCCAATAGAACTATCATAATGTATAAAAATAATAACAGAAATAATAGTTAAAAATACTCTTGATGCAGATGCACTTATTATCTGGGCAGATTTTTTGACAGATAAACCAAACTTGTTTTCAAAATATTTCGTTTGAAATTCCTGTCATTTAAGATGGCGGAAAAAGCCAACTGGCGGCCAATGTAATAATTATGTTAATTTATCCTAATAATGAGAAAAATAATCATTAAAAATACATTTGATACAAATAAAACTAAAATGTGTCCATTTTCTGTTGTAAATATTCAAAAAGAATTTTCTGGACATTTCATTAAGGATCCGGGTTAACCAAGATGGCGAATGTAGCAAAATGACCTCCAGTGACCCCAGACCTGAATGATTTGTTTGAGCTTAATTTTATCCCTAACTTAGAGAAGCTGAAAAGCGTCCTTAGAGTCTGGTCAATGAGAGATATGACGCCTTTGGGAAAAATTACAATTGTTAAAACTCTAGGTCTTTCCCA
>WURT03206041.1:0-27126 GCA_009936505.3 Holothuria glaberrima
AGTAACAGTAACAGTAACAGTAACAGTAACAGTAACAGTAGCAGTAGCAGTAGCAGTAGCAGTAGCAGTAGCAGTAGCAGTAACCGTAACCGTAACCGTAACCGTAACAATAACAATAATAATAATAGGTTGTGTAGATGGAGTCTGAGTGTGTGGGATTGTTGTAGTTTCTGGAACTGGTGTTGTAGGCCTACAGTATCATTACAACCTTTTTATCTTATTTTGAAATCAGGACACACAAACGCTTTTGAGATATCACAATATAAACCTGTTTCCAAATTACACGCGACTCCCGTAAATAAATGATGGGGCAGTTCATCAGGCATAATAACACATTCAATGTCAACAGGGTTTTCAAAAATATACTCCTCACAATCATTTTTGTTCTCATATTCATCCTTGGAACAATGATTTTGGTGGATTCGCTTTTTCACCACCACTCCAGTCACTTCATTCGCATTGTGGTATACATGCTGGTATTAAACAATTAAACCATGCATCAATTAGTAATGTATGTAACAGTGGCCAAACTGCGTGTTCTCTCTGCAAACTGACTGTAAATTACCGTTACTGGTATCATGCATCAGTGCTGTAGTACTCGAGACCGGTCTCGAGCGACGATTTAAGGACTCGGACTCGGAAGGCAAGGACTCGGACTCGGACTCGGTCTAGTACAGTCCGGACTCGTGACTCGGTGCTAATTTTCCCGAGACCGGACTTGAGACCAGCAGAATTTGAGAATCCCTTTCATGCAATTAATCCGTCGTCACATAGGGCTTCCAGTAACACGGTATGTCTTTGCAATATGCGCTGTAAAGTGTAGATGATATTCTTAAAGTCCCTCAAACGTGCAATAGGTCCTTAATTTTTTTCGCTGGTGGCTTAGGACTTTAATCGGGGAGATTCAAGGGCCACAGCTAGACGTGAATTCATGATTTTGCCTTTAGGTCTTAGTTAGAAATGGTTAGCGTTCCACCTGAATATGTGGTGTGTAAGGAACCGTCACGTCAAAAGGGCAGATTCAGAGCAGCACCGAATGGAATAAAAAGAGCGTAGCCTGGAAGCTCTGAGGGTATTAACAAAATGGTGGACATAAACCTGAACAGTTATCTACGCTGTCTGTCATGAGATTGAATGCGCACTCAACTGAGATGATCCATTAGGCCCAGTCCTGGCCTGACAGAGGGGGTAAAAATTAAATTGATGTCAGATTCAGTGGCGCAAATCTTTTTGAAATGTGTATGGCTGGGGAGAAGGTGTGCGGTTTGGTGTGACTTTATCAGAGCGGAGAGTCACTATCTGTTGGCTCGTACAGAGTAACAAGAATATGTTTTGCCAAAAAGCTTCCTAGATCGCCTCGTGTGGCAAGTTACCAGGTTTCAAAGGTTGTATCTCAATATTGTGGAATATCATCATTTAGAAATGCACAGTTCAAATAAAAAAGCAAATAACCTAGGGGAAAGAAAATAATATTCGGCCTTTATATGTTTCTATCAAAGGTCAGTTGGTCTCCTAAGATGTCGTTAGTTCATATCGACTGGCCTACCTAGCTCCCCTCATCACCATTGGATTACATACTTCAAATTATATGGCCGGTCAATTTGACTGCAGTGAGCATGTGAGTTGGTGGGCTGATGGAGGGATTATTTTATTATCTGAATATGGTATAGTTTGCACTCAGGGATGTAGCACAGGGGTTGCGCCTAGTGGGGGCAGGGGGCCATGGTCCCCGTCGGGGAATTTTTAGTTTTGTCGGTGAGTCGACGATAAAGTATGCAGTCCCCGATCGGGACAAATCGTCCCGACGATTTACCCTTTTTTTCTCTCTCAAGAGGACAATTTCTTTAATAAAAACCCCAAATTTTCGGCGGGCCACGCACGCTGTAGGGTCAATCCAATTTCTTCAATAGTTACATTACACATAGCTAGATAGCACAAGTCCTGTCCATCTCACCTGTAGACAGAGTACACAGTTTATGTAGAGGCTGTAAATTTCATCCCATATTGCAAAGCCTAGCTGCTGTTCTCTTGAGTGTGTGTGTGTGTCATGCGGTACGTTTAGTTGGACTGAGCGACTCACGGAACAAAGTTTGGCTATTTAATCGAGTAGTCCAGGTGGTTTCGATACAATATATGTTATCCCCGATACGGTCTACAAACCTATACAGTTTTTTCTTTCTTTCTTTCTTTCTTTCTTGTTCTTAATGATTACATAGGATCTTGAAGTGATAAAGTGATATTATGCAAAATATGCCCTGCAATGGCATGGGATAATAAGGTTCCTTCATATCCCCTTCACACCACCCCCTGAAAATAGGGACTGTCGGAATTTTGGATAGTTGGCATGGTCCAGTCCCCTGTCTGGAAATTTCTCTCATCGTCCATGGTCTGTTGACTTATTTTGGCTTTCAAAAGGGTCACATTTCTGCAATTAAACCAAAACTTTTCGGT
Organism: Holothuria glaberrima; assembly: GCA_009936505.3. NCBI lineage: Eukaryota > Metazoa > Echinodermata > Holothuroidea > Aspidochirotida > Holothuriidae > Holothuria > Holothuria glaberrima. Next base: position 2,452 of record WURT03206041.1, read on the forward strand.
ACGCTTTGCCCACTTTTCCAAACCAGTTCCATTGCTTATAGCTAAATATAGTACAATCCCTTTACACCTTTTAAGTAACTTAATAAGTAGAATACATGAATTTATGTAAATATCGGAAACTTTATCTCATTTTGCTAAACCGACTTGATGTTCTCTTGTGTCTGTCGTGCGATACGGCTAGTGACTCTATGAGAGATGTACTGTGAGTTATGCCAGAAAGGACCCTTACAACTACCTGGACAATTGACCTATATGAGCTTTAAATGGGTACAGATTCTTTTAAGTGTAGGCTTAACCCCCCCCCCCCCCCAAAAAAAAAAATCACAGTTTCGATTCCGAGAAAAACATTCAAGGGAATTATTGCTTTTAAAATACTCTAACACGGTATGAAAAGAAGATACCCTAAATCATTTTTGACCGCTCAGTCCAACAATAGCTTTTTCTCCTCAAATAAACTATGCATTACAAGAGTGATGGAAGTTGTATTATTTGAAGTTTTGAAAGTTTGTGTGAATAAACTCTATTTGTGCAACAAAAAACTGAATCTCTTCCTGTGAGAGCCTTATTTCTTGAAAAGAAAGGTATCGTACTGCCTTATTTTGAATCGTCTCTCATTCTGTATCTAGTATTAGTATTGGTTTAAAATAATGAAAATTTTCCGAAAAATAGACACAATATTTCCCTTTAAATCAGCGCGGTTCATGCAAATTTTATGCAATATGCCCCCCAATGGCGTGGTCTAGTACACGTGTTTTCTTCAAATTCCCCCTCACCAACCCTTTGACGGCATCGGAGCTGTCGGGGCTTAGGGCCGCTGCCCCCTCGTCGGGCAAATCCTAGCGCCACCCCTGATGTAGCAGAGCAATAGGTGATGTTATATAGGGGCTGAAATTCAAGGTGGGTTTGAAGACAGAGAATTCCAACCGCCCCAGCTAGTCCATACCTGTCAATCTTCAATGGACTTGAACTAAACCAAGTCGTAGCAGACACCTTACTTCTAGTGCACGCATCTTGCTTGCAAAACTGATATGTTGTCAGGTTATCAGCACAATTGTTTTGTTGGCAAATATGTATCCAGAATGCACCCTCTTCACAATCGTTCGGTATTAGTCACCCTTATGTGCGGAAACTAGTGCAAAAATGAGGCACATTCGAAAGGAAGGCTCGCTCACGTAAAGAGTGACAAAGATACATCTGCGGGCGTAGGGCCGGTTGAATCCGGAACATTTACAAAAAAGGTGTTGATATATTCCGATTCAAATTTAAAGAGCAGAGCAGTGAACGCAAGAAAAACATAAAAATGACAGCCACCCTAGACCTACCCCCAGCCACAGATTTCCCCTCGATTTTCCTAGCAGACCTTTTCGTCGACAATCGCGCACTGCCGTACACACCAGGGCTTATAGCATAACACACAAAAAATTGTATAAAAGGCATTGTTAAAATTGATCATTTGTAAAATTCATGTTCTTAGTGCACACTTTATCCATATGGGGACTCGGAATCGAAGCGTGTGACTCGGACTCGGTCTCGGACTCGAATGCCAGTGACTCGGTCTTGGACTCGGGCTCGGTAGGTGAGGACTCGACTATAGCAAGACTCCTCTAGACCTCACCACAATAGATATGGACTACTAAGTTTTGCTAAGTGCTATGTAGCAAGTACAGGTCAGTGCTGATAGATAGGTGCAAAAACCAGAGGGACATGTAGCCCTCTTTTCAACCAAACAAGATGAAACTTATAGGAAAATAATACAAAATATTTGCAGTTTAATGTCATATCCATGTCTAATGGCTTCCTATAACAATACCGTACATAATGAACTTAGGGGTTTTCCTCTAGACTGATTCCTCATCACTTTCAAGGTGGGGTTGCACATTTTCTTGCACTATGCGATACTTGTGGAAATTATTTCATGCAGAAAGCCCTACACAACGTGTAAGGAATGTATCCTTTCTTAAAAAACATAAGCTGTAATTAATTTCCCCCTCCCCATAAAAAAATTACCAAATGCCATTGAAAATATGACTATAATAACAATTCCAACCACAAGCAGAAAATATCCCACGTATTGTAAGTTTTACTGCACATTATTTCTTGGTATAGATACATCAGGGGTACACTGGCACGTAGCCAAGGGAAGGGATTCAGGGGGTTGAAAACCCCATGACCCAAGATTGGAAAAAATATGTGAAAAAACCATGAGTCTTGGGGAAAACATACTGACACGATAAACTTCACTACGTTTGAGGCACAAACATTGCGCCATTTCGCATCTGGAGACCTAAAAAAGCCGTCTTTCCCCCAAAGTGGAGGAGAATGTCCCCCGTCCATGTCACACTCCAACAAAACCATCGAAATGACACAATCTTGGCTATGCGCCTGTTAACTATGTTACTTTCAGCCCGCGCAGTACTTTTTGAAGCCCAAAACTGTCCTAAGCTCTTCCTTGTACAGACATAAACCTAAATAAATAATTGCTTAGGGCCAAAATTTGGTGAGCCTGCGCAGGCGCCAATTTGTAATCTCTTTGAGCATGTTGTGTAATATCTTTTAAATTTTTTGACTATGATGTCAGTCAAAGAGTACCAATTGAGAATTTTTGTTTTCCTAATCAAAAATGTACTTAGGCTAAGAGAAAGAAGATGTATAGTATGGAACCGTTTGATGGTAATCTACTTTTATTTAATTTCCATGTACTGATTTAACTTTGAAATGTTCTGTTGTCTACATTTACCAGATGTTAAAAAAACCACATCGAATACCAAGAGAATTGAGAACATCAAGTAAGCTTAGGATATTACCTCTTATTTCCTAAACAGTAACTCAGTTTTAAAATGTTTCGCACTTAAAAATTAATAAAAAAAAAAATCCGTTACAAAAAATATTGTCGTCTACTCAAACAATAGGAAACATTGATAAACCCTGCTTGTATAGAAATAAAACAACTTGTCTGAAGAAGCTTTCATTTGTAATGAGGAAGAATGTCTACACATGTTTGTTGATATACGTTTCGCCTTGTAGCGACGCATGCAGCGGGTTTTTACACGTAGTAAGCAACGGAAAGATATACCAGGGAGCTGTAAGAGACAGCTCCCTGGATATACTGATATGAAAACTTAAAGGCAATAGGCAGTCGCCCCAAAATTTTCTTTGGAAAATCAGAAAACTCTTGCAAATCTCCTCTTATAGCATTACAAGCACCTTTGAAGACATTTTGAACATAACTATTACAAACAATTAGTAAAGCAAGAAAAAATTCTCCATGAATTTCACAATTCACTAATAAAAATAATGTCGCATGATCAAAATATCCCATTCATGAACTAGAGAGACGAGACATACTAACTCTAATAGAGGTGACTGCATTTTTCCATTAAAATACACCCAACTTACCTCCAAAAGATGATAAATCGCTTTGTGCACCAGCCTGGTGAATGAAACAAACAGCAGTAAAATAGGTGGTGAAAGATAGTGCTAAGAATTTCATTTTATGGGTAAACTCTTCAGTAGTTTGTTATATCGGTATAGTGAAGAAATCTCTCGTGTTTGTCTACTCAGGTTTGGCATAGTTTAGCTTGCTTAAACTATGTAGCGATTCTTTCCCGTATAAAGTACAAACGATTTGACTTCTTTGAGTACACCATTCTTGAAACACACAATGTGACAAAGGTAAGTGGTAACACGTGCACCTACAATCATTTACAAGAAAACGAATTATAATATGTTTACTTAACAAACGTTATGCTCCAGGATTTGTGATGCCGCCAATTAGTACTTACTGGTTTCATTATCTCATTGTTGACTTTGTTAGGTCCGTTGACTAATATTTTTGCCATTTTATGCGATGCCGTGTCCTTAATTCCATATCATTATAATCAAAATTTTGTACCAAAAGAAAGACTGTTATTCTAGTTTACTAATTAGAACATTTGGATTTCTTTTCGAAAGACAATGCGCAGTTAAATAATTCGCAGTGCATTCGGGAAGCAAATTGCATCGTCTGTGATAACCGCAAAAGCTAAAAGGAGTCCACAAATGAAATACACATTAAAATTTGTATTCATCAATGCAACCAATTTCTCAATGAAAATGTTTTTGAGGCTTTGCATACTGAAAAGAAGTGGAGAAGTGGAGTTTTCACTTTTCCAGATCTTCCTTAACAAAAAAAAAATCGTATTTACTCGTATTTACTGAGTTTTATGGAATCGACAAAAAACAATATTCACACGAATGAGCATTTTAAGTATTAGATTTTGTTCAATCTTACAAATAATTCGCCGAAATAATTCGATAAGTATGGTTGTTTAATGTTTTGTATGGTAAGGAAAGATATACCGCCTTATCTTTTGGGTACTTGGATTCACGAAGCAGTCCTTTGTAGCAACTAATGATGGACTTTAGCTTAAGAAATTCAGAAGTAATGATGAGCTTAGAACAGTCCTGTAGCCAGACCAGGCACTGAAGGGCCGAGATTGCTTTCAGGGGAGAGAAAAAAATTCGGTACGGGGGGCGAAATATAATAGAGTGAATGGATTTTTATCTTCTGAGGGATTACATAAGTGGGTTCGCCTTGTGGTCTCTAATTGGCCACAGGAATACCTTAAAATACCATAATTAGCTGCTTTTATTCCACTTTTAGTAGCTCGATGATCCAACTATTAATTAATAAATGTGCTCTCTGTGTACTATTTTAACTATCCCTCTCACGGTCTTAAAATAGCTAGCTGCCAAACTTTAGTGACACCATCATAACACCCGGAAGTACGTCACACGTTACCATTCGGAATGGTAATACGTGGCTTTAGTACTGTTCAACTGCTCAAAGCAATCTGAAGTGGGCTTTGGTTCCATGCTATATAGTCAACACAAATATCATAAATACTCAACGACTCAAGAACCTAGCTGTTTATTTAATCAGGGATATACATTGGTTTTTATCCACAAGTGGTGTTTCCAATAGAAACTTTAGCCAGGCAGTTTATATAGGATAATTATTTACGATACTAGTCACCCCGTAAGAAGAGTTTCCTGTTCTAAATTCCCTAATATTCCCATAGCCTTATGACGAAAAAGTTTATCTTGTTGCCTTGATGCCCTGAGTGTATTAACAAGCCCTTTACTATTGGCAGTGTATTTGGAAATCTTCCTGTTAGCATGATAGGGGTTGCATCTACCAGTCAGATATCACTTACCTGAAAACCGTACTTAAGGTAATACCCTTTACCTCTATTGGTAAGCAGTGAACAAAATACAAGGAATACAAACCACCTTACCGGGGATCATCAGTGATGGAAGTTTACTTTTATGAACACATGTTCTTATACATCTGTGGAATCTTACCCTCAATACTGAAGATAGTGTTTGGACAAACAAGTAAGTTTCATTTTAGACTTTTTTCATCTGACGATTTGAAGCATTTTGTCAATACAAATTACAGTAGACAAAAAGCGAATAACGACGGGTGCATTCAGAAGCACTAGTAGCTTTATAAGTTATCATACAATCACTCAACTATCCTACCGTAAACCGTAAAATGTAATTATGTAATTATTTAATCCACTATTTAAGCCAACTTATACAGTTAGTTAGATGGGGTTTAACGCCTTAACTTATAACCTCATGGTTTAATCTAGCGGCGCCCACTGCCTTTTTTCCAGTTGTGGGGCACTGGATTGCTTTCCCTTACTTCATTGCTTTTGCGGAGCATCACGCACAAAGCCAGTAGGGTTCCATTTTTAAAGCCTTTGGTATGACTCAACCTGGGAATCGAACCCAGGCCTCCAGCTTGAGAGGCGGATGCTCTTCCACTAGACCAAACACGCGGTTGCTAACTAATATAGAAAATTTTTTCGGTAAATAACCAGTTGAGTATTGCAATGGCACATGTAGAGAGCAATGCATCAAATGAGACTTTACCATGTAGCCCCTTTGTTTTTCTTAGATGAAGTATGATGGATGCAAATACTCGTGCGTTCAAAGTCCACTCTCAGCTTGAGAGCCTTTCATTATAGAATGTCGAATTTCAACTTAGTTCTTAATCTTCACCGTTTGCACAAAATGTTTAATGAAAACCTGGGATTAAGTCACAGGTAGCGATTAAAATGTGTTTGCCGGAGAATGGTTGGAAAGTTTTCCTTTTTACCATTTGAAACGTTCTCGGTAATTGTTTTCATACCAGCGAAATGTAAAGCCGAAAAGATTGTGTAAATTGTGTAAACAGTTTCACTAATACAATATGGTAGTACTACTTTAGAATGGCTGTGGAGCCGCTTACGACTCCCAAACCAAGTTTTATAAATTTCACACAGTGTGTTCCGAAAACCCTAACACGTACTTGGTCTTTAAATTTATAACACCATAAACCAAGTAGTGTTTTCAGAATTTCATTTTTATATGGTACTATAGAGGCACCAATAGGAGTGACAGCATGGTCAAAATACAGGAACTCTTCATCAAAAGATATGCATTAACATTAGCTATTCCGGGACAAAAACTTTTAGTCATAGCAATACTCACCCCCCCCCCAAAAAAAATTGACCAACTTTTCACATTAAAACACTGTGAGAATATTGACAAAAATGGTTTCCGTTGTAAAACACTAGCAGACTAAGGGTCTGGAGTATAAACCGAGGGAATGGAAGATATTCGAGCTAATAGGTACTTACATACTTACTTAACAACTAAGTTTGACATGCCGTTAGCAATTAGGACATTTACCCCCAGCCCCAGTCCCACCCCACATGCATACACGAATATATTTTCGAGGGTGCTTTTGTCTTTCTTCAGACCAAAATTCCGCACTTAGATTGGAGATCATTTTTGTATTTATGTGACAGAAAGTTCTATCGATAATATTTAACCTTAAGTACAATGGGAAAATTGGAAAGTGACACAAAAGATGAAATATTGCTTAGCTGTAACGCTGGTTATAATTTGGTGTGTCAATTTTATTTCAAAGAATGTTTTCATAGAGAAACTTATATGAAATGTTATTTCTACAGGTGGAATGCCGGACACATCCACACTTATCTTAGATGGTGTAACCGTTACTGGCAACAGGGATAAAACAACACATATTTTGCCAACGACAGGTAATTTTGAACGAATGTAACCGAGTGCAAGAGGCCATTTGTATTACTTTCTATGGGACTAATTGTTCACATAATACCAAGAATCTTATGCTAGCCAGGAAGTAGATTCAAATTGTTCGCCGACATTTTGATCTTATTAAGTGAACGTGCAAACTCACATATAATTTACAACGGAACAGTTGAAGCCGTATACGTGACTTCTTAATTTCAAATCGTGTGGGGTAAATTTTAAAACCCAGTTTAAGTAGAGATTCATACGAGAATGTCAATTTTCTCTCGAAAAAGCCTTAACGCTCAAAATTAAAAGTTTTACTAATTTAATTCTTTAATATACCAGTTTTCATGAGGTAGACAGGTCTCACCGACAGCATCACATACAATATAGTTGAAGTGAAGATAGGCAAATGTATTCATCAACTTAAATCAAAATAACAGGGCCTTAACGAACCTATCTGAAAACTACACGTCTGGCAAGGAATCATGATACATTTTCCTTAATAGCGGTATAGTAGAACTTTGAGTTGTCTGTCGTTGTTTGTTATTTGTAGTACATTCAAATCCCCAACAAGCACAGATGACGATTATAAAAACGTGGTCAAATGAACATTTTTCTTTAAAGAAATGGATCTAGGCTAACCCTTCAAACGATCTACAATCACTTTTATGGTATTTTAATTACTATGTACTTTTCGCAATTCAGTATGGTAACAAAGCATAGGGATACAGGAAAAATGCTCTTTTGGGGCTAAATAATTTTATCTTGTGATAAACTGAAGGGCGGATCCGAGGAGGGGCTTCCCAGTTTAACCCCTCCTTTTTGTACTACTGACTTTTATTTAACTGTCCTTTTTAGGAGACAGATCCACCGCTGCTGTACCTTATTTTGATTACCAGATGTCAGGAAAAACCATTAACTGTCTAAAGTTTTAAACCTCAAGTTTCTCCTTAGACCCCTGACCCCTATTAATTCATCATACATTTGACACTTGTAGGTGCGAACTTTACCCAGATGGCATTACCCCCACTCTTTTATGAAATCCTGGATCCGCCCACGAAACATGAATTACAATTTCGAACAAAAGGGATGCAGCCCTAATTAGTGGTCGTTCCATAGGCGTAAGTCTTGTTGTCACTAATCTCGCCCGGAGAGTTGAAATTATCCCATCTCAGATAACTTGAAAATTCTTATTCCACAATGATCATAAATTGTTACATTTTACACCGAGTGGTTTCCAAATTTTCATTTTCATAGTACTACAGGATCACCCATAGAAGCTGCTTTATGCATCAAAATGCACGCCTAGAACTTTTCAACATATACTTGGTACCAACTTATTTCGTCTGCTTTCGGATATTTCGAGAAAGCAAGTCTTCTCAATCAACAACCGTCAACGGACAGCCCCACCCGGACAAGTTCGCCAGGACTACTCCTCCCCGGGCAATTCCTAGCTCAAAACCTACACCCGGCAGCCCGGATAAATCTCATCCAACACTTTTCACTGGAGACAATTGGCCACAATTCCCACCATGAGCAATTAGCGATCCGGATAATCCCCTCTCCCTCGAGTAAATTCCATTTCTAACCCTAATCCGGACAATTCCCATCCCCCACAATTTCCTATCCTGAATGGTTCCCAACCACCGCCATTGCCCGGAACGAATCCCCATAGAATAACCCCATAAAGTTGTACTACTCTGTTTGACGTTAAATGCATGTTACGTGTTATTTAGGATATCAGTACAGCAAGAAATTTAAGGGAACACACTGTAATGCTATATTTCAAATCACTTAATGTTACATAACTTACTGATAGAAATTGAAAATGGCAACCAAAGATAACTTTAAGGCAATAGCTTAAACTCATAATCGATTGGTTTTATACACTCCGTAAAATGTTGAGTTGCGAATGACTTGTGATATCAAATAAGATGACTTGCAGGCCGTCTTCATTTTGAAAATGCAATCAGTTGTGTCTTGCTTTGCCGACTCCAGCGAAAGGGGGTTGTGGGTTGGGTCCGAGTGCTTGAAATAAGCCTTCATTTGGAATCCAACCAAATTTGAAACCCTAGTTCCTCATAAGCTTAGCAATGCTGATACTGTCTGCAATTCAACATAGGCCTATTCCATATGAGCGTTTCTTCCTTTTTTAACATAATACGTATAATTACGTCAAACTCAATACAAAATTGTTGGCTTCATAAGCGATATTCTTGATTGGAGTTCCTTCCATGTAGAAAGTTAGGTTACTTCTTTTTACACTTCTTGCCCTTTCTTGTACGCCTAGGCTAATGCAGGCCTAGGCTAATGCAGGCAGAGGCTTGCAGGGACATGGGAAGGTTACCTTCTGAATTGTTACACACTTGAAAAGTGAAAAAGAGCATTACATCTTGAGTTTAATTTGAAAGTCCTCAGAACCTGGGAAATCACTGTAAGGATTGCCTAAGAAAGTCCCTTAACCTCCATCACAATCACGCTCGTATGTAAGGCCCCGTCTTAACGAATTAACTACCTTTATTCAAGTGACTGATTCGCTCGACAGATAACGGATGAAGAAGTCCCAACTTCATGATACACAAAACTGTGCACAAAACTGTTTTAGACTAAAACCTGTGTCTCACAACCTGGAAGTATATTGCCATTGTGCTTAAGGGGCCTACTGCATGGGGATGAGACTGCTGCTAACCGACACAAAATCAACCTTTTTTGTTGTAGTTAAGGGACTTTAATTAAGTTCACACAACGAAATTAATTGTAATGTTTATTTACATTTAATGTTGCAGAAATTTCACCAGACTACACTTGTTTACCTAAATAATTACGAAAAATGTTTTAAGGGGAAGGGTAGGAGGACAATACAAAATCGACCGTTCTGTGGTTCATGTGAGATAATGTTCCAAGGGCTAGGTAACATGTTGGTAATATTTTGATGAAAAATGGGTAACACTGCATTTTTAGAAGGTAAACGCAGCAGTATGTTTTGGACCTTTAGACTGGGCATAGTTAACTTTTAATTGTATGTTGAAATCAATTAGCTTATGAAGAAGGCTCAACTTTACCTTGCGAAGATTTTCTAAAGATGAGTGGCACAAATTACCCCAAAAGCGTCTTTTTATATGTACATTAGCAACTGTTGATATACAGTTCAGATTCCTTCTATTCATATTTTCTGAAAAATCTAAAAAAAAAAAAAATACTAACGTAACAATCACTACAGAGAAGGACTCAAATTGTTCAAAATCTCCTAAGACATGGAATGATATTGTATGGAAGGTTGGGCTCGCCCGTCTCTTTCTCTAATTCCTTACTCTTGCCAATCGCCGTTGTCGGGCCTTTGAGTTATCCTCAGGACAGGCCCGTTGCCACACACAAGTCCCCCCCCCCCTTCTAGTGAATGAGGTGAGAAAGGTTCTAGGGGCAATAAATAGTTTAGGGTGTCGAGATACACTAAAACGAGATACACTAAAACGGTGGTTTCTGATTGCCCAGGGGTAAACATTTTTGTAACACCCCACCCCCTTGGCTACGGCTTGCTCCTGCAGTTGGGTTCCTCTCCTGGTTTGCAATACGTTGCTGAAGCATGAAACCTTAGAAAAATGAAAGTTTAGAAGCAACTTACAACCCCTAAGGAAAGCGTCAATGATGGCAATCTTGGAGACATTTTGGTGAAAATGTTCTCGTTACATTTAGCTTCAGCTGATGATTGAGCCACGTTTGGATATTTTTACGTCAGGCATGAAGGTCCGTTTTGGCAAATTCCCCTGCATTCAACTCTACAAAATTTAGAAGGCCCTGTTTCCTACGCCTTTGTTTACTGAGGAAAAGCTTAAGCTAATTTTTGTGAGGAAGATTTAAGACTTTCTCGCTCTTCCTGCCCTCCGTTTATTTTTGCCAATGGGGCTATCTGGGTGGGCTTACAACATAATTTCATGCAGTGCCCCTCTCCAGCTTGGTCACAAGAACCAGCCTTTAAAATATTCATCCACGGCAAATTAAAAAGCCATTAAATCTTTCGCATTAAATTACGCACGATGAGTTCGGGCCTTCCTAAAAAATGTTCAAGGTCCACCGACAGAGTGTAACGTCAGATAGTGCACCGCCTACCCTTCTCTCACCACATTTAGCTTGGTCATAAGAACCAATCTTCAAAATATTCGCACCCGGCAAGTTAAAACGCCAACACATCTTTCGCTTGAAATCACACACGATGATTTCGGGCCTTTCCTAGAAAATGTAGGTGAGGTTCACCAACAGAGTGTGACGTCAGATAGTGCACCGCTTACCCTTCTTGACTTTTAGCTTGGTCATAAGACCAAACTTTTATATTCAAACCCTGGCCTCCTTAAAAAAAAGCCTATTATTCTCTCGCATGAAATCACGCAGGATGATTTCAGGCCTTTCTTAAATACCTGAAATAATGTGCAAGTTTCACCGACTATGCTAACGTCAGATGGTGGCACTACCCACCCTTACTTTACCTTCGCACTAATCGGCAATCCTGCACCTAGACTAGTCTTTGTTCCATTTACGTTAGTGAGGGCCAGGGTTCGACGAAGGAGGAGTTAACCGAAGCTCCCTGGTTTGACATAGTGCACAGGCATGCAGTAAACAATATTTACCCAGAAGCTGTTATCCGAATAACATCTTCCTGGTTTACCGAGGAATTTAGATCTTTTACAGGCGAGTCTCCAAGAATGAAAAGCGAAGAGAAAAAATTTTAAAAAAAAGACAAATAAGAAGGGAAAACAAAGGTGAACAAATAAAGGAAGAGAAAGAACATAAATACAAAAACAAAACCAAAAGAAGCAAGGGCAATGAAGAAATAAAACAAGGAAGACGAAAAGGGGGAAAATGCTTCTTTAGCATAGGCAGAACCATCATCGTAAGATGATATTATCTCATAGAAATCATTTACATGCAAAGTGTCTTTTAGTTCTACAGAACTTAAGAGGCGGCAGCGTGCAAGGTAGATAAAGACGTGCTCCAAATCAATTTTCGAACACAAATGTGAATTGCCTTCAACTTAAATAATTCCGCAGTGTTAGGATATTAGTTAGTTATATTTGAATAAATGATTTACGTAGCACATTTAAACTGTTTCGTTTCACAAATGATTTGCAAAGTAATATAACTTTGCGCGCTTTAAGTTGTATACGCCTTCACTATCGATTCAAAAGCTCCATGATTCTTTTTCATAGGCGTGACAGCGTAGGTGAACAGGCTTCGTTTGCAAAAATGGGAATAAAAGAAAGCTGTCGCCGGGTTTTCCTCTGAAGCAAAGCTAAACGCTTGGGGACAAGAGAGCACTTTTAACGCAGCCTTACCTTCGTAACAGAAACATTTCGTTAAAAATGTCCTACTGTAGAGCCTGTTAACAAATTTCGTAAAAGAGTGTGATTCCTAATGAAAATTTCGGAGTGCTTTACTTTTCATACCTGGTGGTCATATGGACAGTTCATTATCAGGACAATTATGATTTACTCGGAATATTCTGACGTTCAGACCATGTGGGGACAGGGTTCCAAGTTTCATGATGAGGCCGTTTTCGGCAGCCAGGTGATCATGATTGCAACCTCGACACGAGATGACCGTCGAAACTATCAAGTCACGGATCGAGCACGCTGACGGGAGATTGAATTGTGTGGCTGCAGGGAACCCTGGGAGGTTCTGTTTAATTGACCTAAGGTGCTCAGTGACTCAGTCAGCAAGAATACGTTCAGATTTTCCCACATACAGTACATTATAGCGTTTACATACAAGGATTTTGGTCCTATCAATAGTTGAAAAAGTTCCCCTTAATCCCGTGACGTTTCTTTTACGTAACTGCCAAATTTATCCTGGATCAACCACTGTAAGGAATTGGTCAAAATGTGATCAGGATATGCGTTGTTAAAAATGCACACAGAATGCATTTCACATCAAAGTCTGATAAAAGAAAATCGGAAAACTGATTCACGTGGCCTGCTTCAGTGTCGCTCGCCGTTTTTGAACATCGACACCGCCATTACCTGCAACGTAAAAAACATCTCTTACTAGGATGTTCTTTAAAGGACACGAAATGGTCCGTCTGCCAAAATTTTGTCAGGATAGAAATAATGGGTGTGTATTTTAATCACCTTTTCCCAGTGTATACTTCTAAAGATTAAGCTAGTCATAAACTGGGGCAAAGTGAAGAAAAAACTAAAGTTCACTTCATGGAATAATATATCGAAATTCACAGGCCGGAATATCCTGTAAGGGCTCGGTCATCACTTTTCAAACAATATTAAATAAAATAATAAGGGTGCACCTGGAGCCTCCTTTCAAAATAGAAAATGTTAACAGAGTATTCGAAGGTTTACCCCTACCAGGGCTCCGTCCAACACCCCATGCGTGTATGTCCGCTCTTCGCGATCGTGATGCACCTGAGATTCCCCTTCGTGAGCCTGCTCAAGAATAGTGTTGACCTGCATCATGTTGTTCCCAAATGGAAGTTTCACAACAAACTGTGGTAACTATCGGGGTGAGAATCGCCCGAGTGAGATTTGTCCCGGGTATGAACAGTCCGTGTTGGCAGTTGACCGGGGGGACAATTGTCCAGATGGGACTTATCCGGGAACCAGCAACATTGTGCACTAGAAAAAAACCCTTCTTGTTCTAAATTATATTGTTAAATCCGTCTGGATCTTGGCAAAATGTTTTCTTTCTGGAACAAAAAAGTAGAGGTCATATGGATCAGAAGAATGAAATATGTTAATTTGACTTGAGTGAAATAGTTCTGTATCTTCCGAGCTGCGCACAGACCTTTTCTCCGCTACTTTGGACAAACTGTTAGCAATAATGACATAACCCCATAACCCTGCCGACTATTTTATGTTTAATTTTAAAGGGGGAGTGTATACCAGTGTAAGTTAGAGCGAAATTTTGCCTTGTATTAACGTTCCAAAGCATATCTGTAAGAGCAAGTGGAACCTTGAACCTACGGTGTAAAATAATTGTGTAATGTAACGTTCAATGTACCCTTTGATGCATTATTTTAATAACAATATTATCATGCTAAAAACTCAGCCGCACTTTGCTTCAGTAATTAAGTTTAAATAACTCTTCCAGATAGAATATCGGACATCTCTACAGTTACCACAGATGGCGTAAACTTTACAGAATACAAGAGTGTAACAACATATGTTTTGCCAACGACAAGTATATTTGAAGGTTTGTAATTAGATATAAAAATAACCTCCACTTTCATTAGCATTGTCTAAGTAGGTTGTTGCTATTGAATGGAGAGACATAGATTTAAAGTGAAGTTTGCACCCACAAGGTCATATAGTAATCTGTACCTGAACAGCACAGTACACTGGATTAGAAAGTTAACACAAAAGTGATTTGCGGTCTATTCCATCTGCAGGGTTTCATCCAATGCGGCCACAACATTGTCAGTTGTTAGGAAAATAAAACTTCTACCACCTCTAGCCATCCATTATTGAGAATCCTGCATTCTGATTGGTTGAACACTTGCCTGTTATTCCACAACACGCGGTCAGTAAACGTTAAAACTGATAAAAAGGAAGTTTTTCACATATTTTAGGTGATAGTATACGAATAAAGCACATTTGTCGGACTAAGTTATTGTCTCATAAACCGTCTCGGATCCAAAGTTGGTAAAACAACGGACTCTACTTTGCCTCTTCCGTTATTTTGCCAAATTTAGAGTCTCGACGGTTTATTCACCAATAATAAAATGCGATTTATTCCTTACGTAATTGCAAGTTTCGACGCTGGGTGAGGCGCATGACTCTATATCAAATATTAAGTTTTCTTTTCATTATGAGCTGATGATATTTTAGGTTACGTCTGGATACTTCCAGACCCTTTCCATATGGTTGTGACAAATAAAAGATTTTTGCTTCGTCAGCTCATTTGCATGCCGTCTGTTATTGAGGAAGGGCGAACTGTTTTCACGTATTTTTATTAAACAGTCGTTTTGAGTTTATAAACACCTGCTCGCAAAGTGTTGGAGTTGCAAACCTACACATCAAAATATTGTTTGGGGAAGCCACTTTGTTAGAGGAATACTTGACTTAAATGAGTTTTAAGGTAAATTCTATAGAACTGGCTTCACCGGATAGTGGGTCCATGGAGCTTCCCCTAGGTGGCAGCTCCCTTGTAGGTCTTAAAGTTTTAAAATAAGTTAAGCTTTTTGTTATGTCTCTTCTTACAAGGAAGTACCTCTGACCATCTTTGCATGGTCTTAGATCGGCTGATAATAGACGTTTTGGGAAATTCGGTGCTCCGGCCGGGTCACCCAGTCAAGTGTACGATGACAACGTGCATTTGTATAACTAGTGAGGACCTAGGGCTACCCCGACTAGTGTATAACACGTAAAGACGCTGTTAGCTTGGTACACTTCACCTTTGACCCACTTCCAAAATGCATTGCATGGAAACATTTCCCAAAACGTCTATTCTATGCTCCGATGATGTCAGAAGGCAAAGTTGTAATACAATTGCACGTCTATATACTCTCGGGGAGCTGTTCCCCGCTCAGGGTACAAAACGCAAAACTGTGCTTATTTGCTTATCAGAAACTGGTGAAGCTTGACATGGTCAATGCGACAATTTTTTTTATCTTATGTGACGGTACCTTGGGGTGGCACTGCGTATAAATGGAGCTGATGTGAAGACATGCTATTGTATTGGCATAAACGACTTCCACTGATAACAAGAGGTCCCTATATCTTGCAATTGTCTACGGGTCAGGGAATAAGTAACTGTGATAATTTTCATTCCCTATGTTAATCCACGGTGGAGGTTAACTTGGTAGCCAGGGTGTTATGGAATATAACCATATAAGGACAGCTATTGTAAGGTTTTTGCTTGAGATATTTCTAACCATTCATGAGATTCTTACATGCTTTTCATCTCACTGATATATTAAAGTCATCATTGTGTGGAGAGTAAAGGTAGTGTTAAAATTTACACCTATCAGGTGAATTGTATATATCGAAATACGCGAGGCTTCTACATACATCGCGGGCGATGCAACATCATAAAAAGTAAACCACAATTCAATAAATTATCAAGACAAAGATAGGATGAGCCTTCCAGTGTATATACATTAAAGTGAGAGTGAATTCATGTTGTGCAGTACGTACCACCTTAATGTCAGACTTTCTGTTCAATAATTACGATTAAGAGCGCAGTTTTTCTAAATCTAGCAAATGTTTTTGCCTTTGTCACGAGCATTAGTGCAAATATTCTTTTAGAACCACAACTGAACCCTGGCAATCCCTGAAACTGGTTAGGAGTACCTCTCAAAAATATAACATAACTGGAAATACTTCCTACAAGTCTGCTTCATACCCAAAACTTATTAGACATTGGATGTTAACTGTAAACTTCATTTGTTTCTTGCAGATCAGCCAAACTACCTATTTCTCATCGGAGTGTCTATCGCTTCAAGTATAGTATTTTTCTTGGCCCTTGTGATTTGTGTATTCCTCCTGAGTATCTTTTTTGGAATGAAAAAACAACGAGAATTTCAGGTACATCTTAATTATGCGTGGGGTGGTCATGGAACGGACCACACGACAACCGTGGAAGAAGGAGTGATCATGGAAGGGGATATTCAGAATGCTGATTTTGTTGACTCATCCAATCGCCGAAGGAGTGATACAAGAGATGCTTATTTCAATCAAAGCAGTTACAGAAGAGGAAGCGAATTTTAACATATTTTAAAGTGCTCATATTTGATAATTATTACGGTCAGACGGTATATTCGACCTTTTATGCTTATGTTCCATGGATTCTGATACCTATGTTGTACCTTTGAGCGTATGTAAGACTCAGTTGCCTGCAAAATTTAATGCAAAAAGTGTAAAAAGAGGTTTCATAATTCTATAAAAATCCGTAACAACCATGCTCGTAGGTGGCTGCTAGTAATACAATGTAAACGATCGATGAAGCCAATTATTCTACATTTGCAGCCAAATTATCTTCCTCGGAAACAAGCGTTCATTCTATTTGGTGTGATCCCTTTCATGGCCGTGTGCATGACTATTACCAGTGGAGCGAAACACCTAAGGAGAACACTGCCACCAGTTGGGGTGACGTGTAACAAGAAAACTTCAGAAACTCCTTCCCATGGCAGGGGCGCAACTAGGGTGTTTCACGGAGAAAAAAGTACACTTCAAAATACCGTAACCTGGTAACAGCTGCGAATGTGCTGGTGGAGAATCAGAGCGCACTCCAAGAAGATCGGTTCAAGGGGCCGCCCTTGAGGTTTCTGTTTGGGTCCAGGAGCAAAGCTATGGGGTTCAGTGGCGGGGAGCTCTGGGGTATTTACAAAATTGTGGGTTTTTCGAAAAAAAAAGGTTCCTTGAAACAAAATTAAATGGGAGCAAACAGACCATCATACTCTGATTGACCGGGATTGACGGTGGAGAGGGTCTGAGTATGGATGGAAGGAAGGATGACAATAAGAGTTTCCTGGTGCTTAAGAACAATAGTTTTACACAAATTGTCCTGCTAAGAGCTATAAATCGGTGTACTAGCACTAAAAATAGAGTCCTGCCCGCCCCCACACACCGAAAAAGAAAAACACATCTTCAAGGGTCTTAAAGCAACGAGTAACAGAGGAACAAAAGAAAGAATCCTCAAGGTCGATATTGCCACTGCCCCCTTCCTTGTCCACGCGCTTGTTCAATATTGCCGGAAATGGAACTTTACTATTTGCCCTTTTACAAGTTGCTGCTCAAAGAGCCTTCTAAACCTGTTAAATTTTTTTTCTTTATAAATACACAGAACCATATGATGAAATATGATGAGGGAATAACCTCTGCTGCACCACTGTGTTCAGCTCTGGTCCTTCCCGGCCTGATTTAAGCGATGCCACAATCTCTTTTTGTGTTGATCAACTCGAGGAAAAAGTAAACGCCTAACACGACTTTTAAGCGCATTTTTAGGACCATTCTAACCTATAATTTGTAAATATATCAAATTTCAAAATATGCAGCTCGCCAAAGGAAAAACAACAAGCGTTGTTAAGGCGTTCTAGCGACTCGAGTAAAAAATTGAAAATGTACAAAGATCTTTAAGGTGTGACCCCCCCCCCCTCCACTGGTCCCAAATTGCCAGGAACTTCAACTATTTGCCTTTATGATTACTGTTGCTTCTAAAGCAATCTTTATTTAAACTCCGAGAAGTTCACACAGATCCATATGATGAAAATCAACTTTCTCTGCTGTTCCAACTGTGTTCAACTATTGTGCTCTCTGATTTACTCTCGAAGGCACACTCCCTCTTTGAATTGATCTACCCTAGGCTAGGAAACAGTAGAAGCCTAACTAGTGCACTTTTCGTACCATTTTAGCCTTTATAATTTGTAGACATATCAAGTGTATGAAATGTGATTAAGTACAAGTTCAAATAAGTAAAGTACGTCAATGAAGGAGGATTGCTGTAAAGTTATTCATCAGAAAAAAATTGAGTTACCGAATTAGTGCCAGTTATAGGGAGGTTTCACGCGTGCAAAAGTGGACCAACGAAACCGCGCACTGGAGGACAAGCAGCACACGCGGACACTAGGACATGTATACTAAAGCAATGTAGTGCGTGGCGTGATGTTCTCCAGAACAACCAGCGCGCTCACTGAATTTGATCTTTGATGCAGGCTCCCTATTGGGTCGGACGGTGACACGTCACTTCCCCATGACAACAATGTGTTGGAGTGAAAACAATATATTGCGCGTATTTTGGCTCGTAGTGTAGTCCAGGGAATGTTAACACTCCAACTCTCTAGCACGTAAAGTGTTCTCATATGATCATACTGCAGTCAGTTGTTGTTTTCACTCCAAAGTTGCTAGGGTAACAGAAAGACCCGGATGACCGACCCATCCCATAGAGATTCTTCACTGGCGTCACAAATACGTGTGACAACAACAGCGCGCAAAATGTACGTTGTGTACAAATTGATTGGTTAAAGGTTAAAATGTTTAGTATATTCTTTGTAAAGAATGTTTTCTTGATGATAGTGAAAGTTTGTTTCGTAATCAGCAAGGAAATTTACAGGGTCAACAGTTTTATTATCGATATTCAACAAATGTCACAGCGCAGAGCTAGTGGGTGGCTGAAATTCTTCAGCATAAATGTTTAACAAAGGAGTCTATATACTAAATTACCTAGTGTTCATTTCATATCCAGTGATCGTCTAAAGATATTATGATAGCCTTTTTCATTGTGATCATTTTGAAGTATCTAAACTGAACACTTGAAGCCACCCGCAGGCTCACACGTACACGTAAGTACAATCGACCGTTAATGGAAAATATTCTTTGAAAAACAGGAACAAAACACTTCACGCTTTGTCCGATACTGTGTCTATACAGT
Source organism: Holothuria glaberrima (assembly GCA_009936505.3). Classification (NCBI taxonomy): domain Eukaryota; kingdom Metazoa; phylum Echinodermata; class Holothuroidea; order Aspidochirotida; family Holothuriidae; genus Holothuria; species Holothuria glaberrima. The sequence goes on from WURT03206041.1 coordinate 21,910, forward strand.
GAATGTCCTGCGCGTGCACTAAATTTGACGTCCAAACTGGCGGTACAAGTAAAATCAAGCCCATCATGACGTCACGTGAAGAACCTCTGTAGCGTGCTAGAGGCGTTGTGCACTTGGATTCCAGATGCTGGGCTTCCAAATTTGTCAAGGATAATGTTTACCTGATGTTTCAAAGTGATAGGTAAAATATCCGTTTTTTAATTCTCAGTTCTATATTTTTTCATGAGACCAACTTCAGAGGTTGCATCTACTCAATATATATGGTCCAATGTCATGCCCTCACCCGATAGTTAAGACGCTTGTCCCACGTAGTACATAAAATAGCCCACACCTTAGTCAGCCAAGTGGCTATACTATAAAGATACCAGTTAAGCGTCTGATCACCGTGGAACTAGACAAGGCGTATTCAATAAATCTGAGAAATTTCGTGCAGCAGCACTGAAACATATTGATCTTGGAGATGATATATCGATGTACAAATTTTAGATTGTTAAGTTAAAAAGTAGCAGTTTGTACAATGAGTTATTCAAGTTGTTGAAATGTGCTTTGTTTATGTTTACATTCTTCCAGCACAAACATTTTAAAACAGTTCCGAACACCTTTAAAGAGCAGATCAAAATATCGAAGTCAAACTAACGGTGCAAGTGTGTTGTTCATACCTTCAATAGTTTTTGAAAGATAGTTTAGCATCGTGAGTAAGGGCTTTATGCTGTATCTGATGTGAATATACATGTATCCACTATGCTTTTTCCAGTTTCCAGAATATGTGACGAATGGGTTGTATACAGACCTCCCATGGTTCTTATGAGGTTTTCTGCGTAAATGTTGCGCATGGCTATACTCTGAGCATCACCAACAATCGTCATAAACATAAAAAGTACATATTCACATGATTGACAGAATGGTTGCTTGATCTTCAAACTGAACACGAACCATTGAAAGGAAACAAACGAAAAAGTCATATTAACATTCGGTACAAAGGTCGTTCAACACATAGACTAACTTTTAGAAATACAAATATTTACCCACTTTCAACCTGTGACAAATACAAGGTGTACACCCAGAGAGTAGACTGAATTATCTCTACGGGGTATGCACAATCTAGTTTCTTTGTGTGAAAGGGTTTTGTAGTTTACGCTTGCCATTGATCTATGGAATAAGCAAATACTTGTATCATATATCTGCACTGTCATATACGTCCTACTATAAATTTTGCACTTATTTGTTTTGATGCTTTATTTTGTAACTTGTCTTATAGTAAATATTATATCTTCCAATTTATCATATCTGGCTTTTTTGTGAGCACGTATCCTGTTGATCGATCATCTACATCTGCTCAACAAGTGGTTGACGTAATAAAATTTTAGAGATATGTTCAGTCTTTAGGAGTGCTATGCAATTGTATTCAGTGTCAACAAGAATATTTTACCGACTTATCCTCGGACTCAATACAGCTACAACGCAGGTCGATACTAGTACTGTCTGAATATTCTGCGGTATGTTAGCAATGCAAAGCGCATCGTGAACTCGAAGGAAGCTCTTAACAAATTAAGCCCATGCGTAGAAATGTTAACTTCCTAATTTGCTGTTTTTAATGGACCAAATTCTGCACGCGAGCTTGGCAGGCTAAGCGTGTTATATTTGAATCTGTTACAGACCTCAGACCCCTTGAACATGTGTGTCCATGTCACTCTAGGTCCCAGTTGAGCTCCAGGGACAATGCGTCAGTTGTACTTCATTGGGAAGAGCCTCTGTTGGTCTTGTCAATGACAGATTTAGTCTTCAGACAATTTGGAAACTTCCACGTTTGGAAAAAATGGCTGGAACAAAATTGGGCGGCATCAACAGCCCTATTTGTTTGGTTGGTTGATATTGAGAGGTGGAATGCCATATCAAAGGCTTAACTGGCCTATTAAGCAGACTTTGGAAGGCAAAGGATCCAAGCTCCATTATGCAAGGCTACAAAGTATGTGCAAAACGCTAGTACAAAAAATCAAAAGCTTTTATTTCTTTGTAACGGAGAATTTCACATTATTTCATATTGATTTAAGGACCATAATGCTTATTAAATTTCTTAAAGGGCTACCCCTTTCCTTCCCCTTAAGACCTTCTAGATCCTGTTTTAAGATTTGCAGTATTCCAGCTTTTCTGCCCCTTATTTTGGAAAAGCAAGGCTGCACACTGGATTAGGCCTCTTTCTACATTAGAACATTAGAAGGAAACGTGGATGCTAAGTGTATTAAGAAGTCACAAAAATGGAAGAGGTGAAGGTTTACTGTACAAGTACCTAGACTGGTTTAAGAGGTTGAGCTTCGGACGATAATTTCATGTTTATTTATCCAAACAATCATTAGGCGTTAACCTCACACATGTGAGGCTTGGGTTTGGGCTATTGAAGAAAAACTGAAGCTTTTTAATTACAATTAGCAGCTCAAATCAATTTGTTTTATTAATATGGTAATATCCTTATTGCTTTTATTCAATCCAGATCTCGGAATATGAAAGAAATGTGTTTATTATATTTCGGAAAGATGTCTGCAAGATGTTAATCTCTAACATAATATAAGACTACCCACTACGGGGAACACACGCATGGCTAATGGGAGTGCAACGTCTAGCTGCTTCATTTGTCGGTTTCAGTTATAGCGCGCAGTGCCCCATCCATTTAAGCAGACTTCACACGAGCAGACGAGTAGGACTGGAACACGAACAATAGTTAAAGGTTTGTATTCATATGTCTATTCGCAATCTGATAAGCCTAAACTTCTATTAAAAATCCTGATGAAAAGGCAATCCCTACACGCAGATTATCCTTAATAAAGTTGGTTTGAAGATTCTGCAATGAGGAGGGTCGCCATAGGTATTCTTTCCTGTCAAACCATGGTGAAGTGAAATTGTTTGTTTGCGGCTGCTAGAGAGACTCGATCTAATTGTACTTCAAATCTGAGATAATTGAATGTGACCTTTTATCTTAACGGATTGCTATGCAAACCCTGCGAACAGTCACACACCCACAAAGTAAGTTATATACCACTTGTGAGGAGCAGGTTGTTGTGTCAACCCCAGCCATAAATGCAAATCCATAACTTCACATGGTGTTCATTTTAACACTGCAGAAATTGATTCTCACCTCTTTCTGTCTTTTGAGTCCCTAGATGCCAACGTGTTCAACCGGATTTCACTTTTATGCTGACGTTAGCTAATTCAAATTGCTTTTGGTAATAGCAACATCGCAGTTTCAATAGAGTTACAAGTTTAGCTTTTGCAAAACTTCAAAGACTCTCCCAATAACAAGCTGTCTGGTCGAACTACGAGGTACCTCATCAGTAAATTCCATTCACTGGTGCTCGATACGCACATCCCACTGGCAACTGGCAAAATGTGTATTTATCACAAGGCTTGAAAATTTTTCTTGGTTCATGGTGCATGTCACAAGACTGTTAAACAGTTCTGAAATTACAAGCGCAAGCAATCGCGGCTTGTGAAACCGTCAGCCAGCGAACAGCTGCAACCGAGCCAACAAACAGTAGCAGCAAAAAAACAGAGACTAACACATGACAACCTGCAACCCCTTCCCCTTCCCGCCGGCACTAACACTGTAGGTACACTGAAATGATAACCTTCTTGCATTGGCAGAACGAGAGGAGCAAGTATATGGATCGTATAAAATATATGTTACGACCTTACAAATCGTTGTTTTTGCTTGCTTTCATTACTTAGACTATGTAATCTCACCTTTCTATATCTTAATTATATAAACGGAGATGAGATATTGTTCACCTTGCATGAGAGATGTGAAGTTGTTAGTGGTGTGTGTATGGGTGTCTGGATGTGAGTGTCTCATCGAAGTATTAGTGTATGTGTGCGCGTGTGCGTGTGTGATCAATACCTTGGGTCGCAAACTCCTCAAAAATCGTGAGCCTCATCAAGTTAATACCTGGTTAGTAGGTATCTGACTATGGATACTCGGCATGCAGAATTGTTCATATCATATAGGTCACAGCTAGGACAGACGTCGTTCGTTTTGTTTACAACCACTTTTGCTTATCGGTGTGTTGGAACAGTTCCATATGATTTGTAGAGAATGTAAAGACAATTTTGTAAATCGTGTGTATGGGTGTCTGGATATGAGTGTCTCATCGAAGTATTAGTGTATGTGTGCGCGTGTGCGTGTGTGATCGCGTGCTCCTTGGTTACTAAAGGGCAGAAGGGTGAGGTGAAAGGTCACACGTAGGGGAGATTGACCTGAATTTTACTAAAAAGTTTGTCACAAGCTCCTAGGGCTCCTAAGCCTTAATTAAAATCACGTTTGAACATGGATACCTGTCCAAGAAAAGTTGTACATGCTTAATTGTGGTTGTCTAGGGGCAAATGTGTTGCAACAAAGGTTGAAATAACCTGAAAATTCATTTGGCAGGCATTATCATAAAGTTGGAAAATGTGATGGTAGATGGTAGATAGATGTCGAGACAATTAGGGCGCTTTGTTGATTAAACTACACTGCGAAATGACATTCTCAATTATGAACTGGAATTATGGAAAAGCTATAGTAAATATACATAGTCGGACCAAGGCGTTTCAATAGATCGGTCGCTAACTAACATAGCAAAATTTTACATGAACCAAAATGGTATTTTAATTCGGTTTTCGGCCGAGTTCTGTAAAATGATGAACATAGGCAAGAGATGTGAAACTTTCAGTAATATTTTATTCACGAAGAGATTTTTCCCATTAGGGTGCGGAAATCAGTTCTCACAGTCCTCACAGTAAACACAACTCCCTGATATAACTTTTTCTCTTCTGTTAATACACAAAGCTCAGTGGACTGCAGGAGTTTATTTACAAACACCTCTCACGACGACAAAGAGATTGGGTCTAATACATCCGCATGAGAGGAACCTGCCCTTAGCTCATTAATTGAAGTACCCAAGCAGAAAAAAAAGCTAAATCCTACCTGCCACAGTGGCTTTTGTGTTCAGCTTCATAGAAGAATGCAATCACACTGCCTCTATTGTGCTGGTCAATGGACATTTCCTGCACAGCTTCATGAGTGAATGCACACACACAATAGTCTCTTAAACTTGACTTAATCCAAGGTACCTGCCATGTGCTAGTCTTGGTCAAGACCCTAGTACCAGCAAGTACATACGTTCGCAACTATCGTAAGTGCGCCCTCTATCTGTTCAGAAGTTCTAAGCTCTGTACTAGGGTCTTGGA